>QXVZ01033636.1:0-12556 GCA_008931825.1 Phallusia fumigata
AAACATCGGAGAGAAAAGAAAATGGAGGAGATACTTGCAACAGACGGTGATGCCGTATGAGTATAAGCAGTGTTCCTGGGGGTTGCAAAGGCGCAAATGCGCAGAAAAACCAAACATTTGGGCAGTGAAATCTGATTCTCACGCACTTGCAACAGATCCTTTACTTAATCTAATAATTCACAACTTTGTAATCGGCAACTCAAACACGAATTTAACTCTATTTGCCGTATTTGGGGCTTCTACTAACGCAGCATTGAAATTTTCATGCACACCAAAATCAACATTTGCTCAGTGTAACATTTTTGGAGGGAAACCCAGTATAAGCTACACAGCGGTTTAAAGGCAAAGACAAAAACGCACCATGCGCTCTATAGCGGCGAAAAGGTACAGATTATTACATTGAGTAGTAACAGTTGCTAGCTGCTCGATGTTTGGTTTTGGTTTAAAGTTCCAAAAACGTGAAAGAGCATCCGATACTAAACGCCAACATACTGCACAAAACTTGAGCTGTTATCAGGCAAGACAACAACCTCATGTTTAATGTTTAACGGCTCGACACACATGACTAGCAAAGTTCCTGTTTGAGACGTTGCTGAGCAAATCTACAGTTTTCGCTTCTGGGCCGCGACTCAACTTGACATTACAACCAAGGTGCTGTTTACCAGATTTTTCATGCGAAAGCTCCCTCAGCACACAGAAGTGTGTACTTACCAATCGTGGAGAAATGTGTTTCTTTCCACAAACAATCCCAAATATGCCGTTGGCCAATATCTGAAATGTTTGAAGTGAGGATTTTAAACATGATCTGTTCGTAATACTTTGCATTGTAAACAAAATACATGCTATCGTTACTTCATAATGGCAATGGCTTATATCGATGGATAGAGGTTCTAATATAAAAGTGAAAAGTTATGACAGGTGAATGTGAAACTTGAAACCCTTACGCAGAAATGTAGGATCATAGATGAATCGTTTGTTCTAGGTTCGAAGCTGCCAGCAACCCGTCACCTCTGGTTTAGTGCGGGGGTGGGCAAACTTGTTCAATGAAAAAGTCACTTGTATAAGACCATAAACACAAGCGAGCAGCAAAATCAGTTTGTACAGAGGTGTCAATTCAGACACAATAAATCCTTTGTGCAACCTTTATTGTCGGAAGGCCAAACAGAATCACCTGAATTAGACCACGGGGCGCACCCTCATTTCGTATTGGTTGACTATTCTAGCATATCAAAAACTCTAATGACAATGAGGATTCTGTCTAAAAAAGCAAGAAAAAGGAACTTTGTAGGTAAAGCTCTGTTGAATTCGCGATCCTGGCGACAATGTTAAATCATCGATAAAAACTCGTTCACCAGACGTGCACTAAACCTATTTCTATTCATGTGTCGCATATGGTTTGGCCGCACTTTGTACACCCCTGCAATAAACAATGCAAGCATAACATTGATAATGAAGCAAACTTCAAACTTGAGGTAACAACTCTCCATCAATGTGGGATGTTACAATTCACCCAGAAAAGCCACAAAAACATATCGACAAGCCGCAGTTGTTCACACCAGGTTTATTGCTTTTATTAGATCGAGGGGTTTTACAATTGCCATTGTCATTTTAATGGATTGCCGATAGATCGATTCGCTTTAGTCGTGTATTATTGAATTGTTTATATATCACCAGGATAAATGAAAGCGTGAATTTTGTACATAGGGAATCTAGTTGTGTCACATAACAAAGCTAATCAATTTACCCACCACGGTTCCCGCCCACCAGCTTTCAAACTTTTCTCCATAGTTTGATTGAATCAAGACGACTCCGATTACAGTTTCAATGATCTGGTAAACAAAGCAAGTAGGAGTGGGGTCAAGTTTTCAAAGTAAACACGGTTTTCTTATTGTGTAAGATTGTGTGGAAATGAAGTTTGCTTAACAAGTTAAGAAATGTCCACTTTGCCTTGCGTGTTTGGTGCACCCCAACATTGTGCTCGCAAATTTGATCAGACCAAGTGGTGTGTTTGCTTAGTTCGTTTGGGGCATGACGGCGGCGCATAAGTTCTGCTCAATGAAGAAAAGGCACAACTTTTGTCCTTATACGGTAAAGCAAAAACCCAACACGTCCAGTACAAAGGGGGAAACTATGTAATTGTGCAAATGCAAGTTATTATACCTAGACCTGGGTCATGTTAGTTATAAGCCAGAGGTCGGCAACCTGTGGCCATTGGGCTATAGCTTCATCTGTTTGCAATAAACCAAACAAAGTTTTAACAACACATTAAACAGTAAAGGTAATAGAATTGTAAGTGGGAAATTGGTACGACCCGCTGACGACTTGCTGATTTTGGTTCTGGCCCGTGGCGTAGAAAAGGTTACCCTGCTGTAAGCAAACAAGTATATCACACAACAAACATTGAGTAAAACTGACTTACCCCAAGTATTCGCAGTCTCTGTTTCATACGAAGAAATACTTTTTTCGTTTCTGCCATCGCTTTTGTAAGAAACAAACGCTTTGTTGCTTTTTTTCCCTGCTGCAAAAACATTTGCAACAACAAAAAACATTTCGAGCTGACTACTGTTCCGCTTCGCTGCACACCAACAAAAAAGGAAACGTCACTTTTGACTTGTGAGGCGCAGCGGCGTAACGACGCGCTTAGCACAGTCGTGGTCGTGCGTCTTACCGAGGTGTAACGTGGCGTTTGTCTTCGCGAGTCCAAATTGTGTTCTGTGGTAAATCACACAAACCAATAACTCCCTAATTCACAGTAACCGACACCGACATGTGTACGTTTCAAATTGTCCCGAAAATACCTTTAGACATGGTCAAGGATTTTGAGCAATGTTTCCATGAAGCTTGGCCAAGTTGGGAGGAGGCTGATGAGTGACGTCACAACAGCTGGTGTGTTACGTCACTGCTTTCAAAGCGTTTGTTGCCTTTTGTCAAAACCGCAGATAATTTTAGTGATCAGTGTCCGCGGGTTAATGACTGTGGGTTGAGGTTTGAACCAAACATGGGCCAACGATCAGTTCCGTCCATAACATTTTGCAAAGAATAAAACAAACCGTCGCTACATGGCGCTGTGAGTAAACTCAGAACATAAAACTTGACGGGCAAACGCTTGTTTACTGTTATGTGCGCGGTTTGTCAAATACCGCTGCGAGTATTCGAAAACATTGCCCACGCTCTCCTGTTTATTTTTATGTTTAAAGCGGTAAAAACTTGGAATACATAAGTGCATTAAACGCTGAGAAACTTCCGTTATATAAACAAACATGGTTTGCACATTGTTAACGAAAACATCGTCCGCACAAATAACCAGGATAGATAAATAACAGCCGTAAAATTAGCGCAAAACACTTTTGTTCGAAGAAAACTGTTTTTTCGGGTAGTTAGGTAGTTGGGATAAATGAAATGATTAAAAGACAAATTTTGTTGCTTGCTTTACAAAAATAATTTAAAACCTGGATTGCCTTTACTGAGCAAAAAGTACAAAAAAAAAGATTTTGTTGAGATAACTAATAATTTTGAAAGTTTTGTAACGCTTTAATCCCATGATTGCAGGTATTATTTACGGCGCACGAACAAGCTGTAGTCCTGCCCTGCGGGAATTTCTCACCNTTCCTGCTGCAAAAACATTTGCTTCGATAAAATCATTTCGAGCTGACTATTCGCCGCACACCAACAAAAAAAGGAAACGTCACTTTTGACTTGTGAGGCGCAGCGGCGTAACGACGCGCTTAGCACTTTTCGTAGTCGTGCGTTATACCGAAGTGCAACATAGCGTTTGTCTTTGCGAGTCCAAATTGTGTTTTGTGGTAAATCACACAAACCAATAACTCCCTAATTCACAGTAACCGACACCGACATGTGTACGTTTCAAATTGTCCCAAAAATCTCTTTAGACATGGTCAAGGATTTTGAGCAATGTTTCCATGAAGCTTGGCCAAGTTGGGAGGAGGCTGATGAGTGACGTCACAACAGCTGGTTTGTTACGTCACTGCTTTCAAAGCGTTTGTTTCTTTTTGTCAAAACCGCAGATAATTTTAGTAATCAGTGTCTGCAGGTTAATGATTGTGGGTTGAGGATTGAACCAAACATGGGCCAACGATCGGTTCCGTCCATAACATTTTGCAAAGAATAAAACAAACCGTCGCTACATGGCGCTGTGAGTTCAGAAACTCAAAACACAAAACTTGATGGGCGAGCGCTTGTTTACTGTTATGTGCGCGGTTTGTCATATACCGCTGCAAGTATGCAAAAACATTGCCCACGCTCTCCTGTTTATTTTTATGTTTAAAGCGGTAAAAACTTGGAATATATAAGTGCATTAAACGCTGAGAAACTTCCGTTATATAAACAAACATGGTTTGAACATTGTTAACGAAAACATCGTCCGCACAAATAACCAGGATAGATAAATAACAGCCGTAAAATTAGCGCAAAACACTTTTGTTCGAAGAAAACTGTTTTTTCGGGTAGTTAGGTAGTTGGGATAAATGAAATGATTAAAAGACAAATTTTGTTGCTTGCTTTACAAAAATAATTTAAAACCTGGATTGCCTTTACTGAGCAAAAAGTACAAAAAAAAAGATTTTGTTGAGATAACTAATAATTTTGAAAGTTTTGTAACGCTTTAATCCCATGATTGCAGGTATTATTTACGGCGCACGAACAAGCTGTAGTCCTGCCCTGCGGGAATTTCTCACCAAGATTGCAACTTGAAATATCTAAGTTCAATGTGATATGATACGGGACTGTCAATCAACCACGGGTTAGTTTGTTGAGAAACATTTATTTTCCACCATTATTGGCCCAAAATAAATTGGCTTGATTACTCTCGTTATAACGTTATGTCGATTCGGATTAAGGTTCAAATTAAGTGGTAGAACGCTATGCAGTTTAGCTTAGTTGCAAGTCATAAGGTAATTTTTGTCATTCGACTAATGTTCACATCCTGTATTATACACTCATACACTTATATACCATGCCATTTTACTGAAGAAAACACATATTACATGTTCAAGGCTTGACTGATCCAAAAAATGTACAAAATCAAAGTTAATAAAGTATAATATGTGAAGTTTATTGCATGATTTTCATGACATAAACACGTTGCAATAAAAGATACAAACTAGTACCTGTGTGTTGGCATTTATATTTCAAACAGTTTTTTGCTACGTTAGATTACATGGAGTCAATTCTGTTTTAATGTTTTCATTGCAAGAAATACGTTTTTCCTACGTAACATCCCCAAATCCCGTTTGAGCATGCGCAGTTGGTGGCCATAAAAAACAGGACAAAGGTCAAAAGCAATGCGCCCCATTAACTTGGTGCGCATATTATTTACTTTTTATCTCCACCCCAATCTAAACGCCGCCCAGACTCTCAGATCACGTGTGTCTAAGAAAAGAACAGCTCTTAAAGAACTCGGTCACAAAGCGGACAGTGGGTATTTTTAGTCGGTCGGTGTTTTGGTCACAGAGAACCGGACCGCAAAATAATACGCGTCAATGTACCTCTATAAAGCAGTCAGTACACGGGATAGGGGGACTCACATCTTGTCGATTTCACCGAACTCGGGTTACGTTGAATCGTCAGCGCTGCGCGGTGTTGGGGAAGTGATATTAATCAAGCACCCCGTCTGCTTTGCACGACACAAACACAAGTGATTGAAGCGAGTGCTAACCAGAAGTCAGATGCGCGCCATTCAACCTGGCTTCCGCGTTACATTAGCAAGATAAGCGATCAGGATTGAGCGGTAAAAACCAGGGTTGGTAAAATAAGTCGGATGCTTTATACCGGTGATACCAGCGATAGATTGTCAGCAAACTCTGCAGAAACTTTGCAATGTGACATTTAACCTTCGGCCAGTTCATTATTTTTGCTTTTATTTGCATCAATATTTTTCGAGCGTACGGTAGCGGGTATAGAAAGAATTAAGAGCCTCAAACGAGAGGTCACAGAGTCGAATGTTGTTTAGCCACTGACGCGAACGGCGGTTCCCAACCTCCCAAGACGAGGCCTTCGAGGTGATACGCGTGAACCTATTGCGTTTTCGTCGCAAAAAAATGTAGCCATACCCTTTGCGTTCGTTGGTGGTACGCGGGAACAGAGCAGGGCTGGTACGAGTTTAGAGAAAGGTTTGCCAGTCACCGGCATCAACAGAGGAAATTCCAGCGATTGTCGTGATATTGTAAAAGTTTATTTTGGAGTTAGTAACAGTTTTGACCGTCAACAGGAATATCAAATGTCGCTGAACGTCTGATATAACAGTGCGTCACAATGTTGTAAGTTACTAAAGTCCAAGTCGAGAGATAGATCACAGTACGCGGCCGAGGGGCACCGACTAATTTTATTTGATGTTGTTATTATGATTTTCTATGTTCCTGACATTTACTAAGAACGCGAGTCAAAACAGGCCTGGTTGCCGGATGTCATTTACACAACTTTGCGTCAAAACGTATGGTGGCAAAGGAAGCACAACAACGCCCACCAATGTATTAGAATGCATAACGATTCAAATTAGCTTTTGTTAATTATAGCTTGAACAAGGTATTAACCTTTCTTTAAATGATTGCCATTTTTGTATGTTTGAGGAGATTAGCCAAGTTTTCTAATTTGTTATCTGCTATTCGATCTGCTGATGCGACATTGCGTTTACCTAGGGTTGCCAACTCTGTTAAGCTACAATAAAGGACGTAAAACTTAATATTTGTTTACGTGCATAAAGCAAAAAATTACCATGTCTTAAAAAACATGTTTGCAATGAATATTTCGACCTAATAATGACATAAAACATGGCACTACAAGAGCTATTTTTTCATTAAGATTCTTCCTCTGATATTTATACCAAATTACGGGTAAATTTTGCAAAGGGCCTTATCACTACCTTGTTGTATAACGCACCATATTTATATTGATTCCTCGTGAGTTTAAGTTCACTTGTTAGGTGGATCGAGATGTTATCTTTCTAACCGTCATGTAACACATCCTTTCTTTTCCACTGCTTTTTCATTTTTGATAATTCTCATGTTAAGTAACATAGTTTACGATTTTTTGGTTTTCCTAAAATGAGTGCCATTTTCGCGCGGAGAATTGAGGTACACAAGAATTGAGTAGAAATAAGAATAATTTCACATTCTGGTCTGCTGTCTGTCGTTCCGTGTTTCTGGTACTGTGCAGATTGCAGATTTGACAAAGTCTGCACTCTCACAGGAAGTAAACGCTTTTGTAACAACATCCTGAGGGCAGGGAATCGAAATATCAGTCAACACGATTTTAAAATAAAGGACAAACAGCGCGATTTCAAATCTCAATAAGGGATTGTCTTTTGAAATAAAGGACGGTTGGCAACCCTTCGTTTACCACAATTGTTTTCAACCGTGGTGTGAGGATTTTGTAAAACCACAAACCCACCACACATCGTAATTGTTCTTGGTATGCGGTTTATTAAACCCACATAGCAGGACCCGATTATCTGACAGACCTTTTACGAATGGCGGTTACACAAGAAACACGTTGCGATGTTACAAACACGCCACTGCCGTAATAACGCCGCATCGCCAGTCAGTCAGCATTAGCTCAATCATTAGATCGACATGTTTAGCATAATTATTTAGGCAGTTACTAAAAAGGTTCCTATGTGACAATTTTTACACTTAAACATATTGCACGGCGTTAACACACGTTTTTGGGAAAGAAATTTAGCTGTAGACTAGTTGCAAAGTTTGATACATTTTTTGCCCTGGGCGCTGTTCAAGGCAGGCGGCTATATTCGTTCGACCTGTTTCGAAAATCTGGTTTTAGTTCGTAGATCGTTTGAGGAGAAATTACACACGTGGGCAAATCGACGAAATTCGTGGACGAGCAAGGTTGTATGAGTGCTTTCGAATATACATGTTTTGGTCGAACGCCAGGTAGCAGCTGAATTATGTATAGAGTGAACAGAATTGATTTAACCCAGACAGATTGTATGACGGACGTGCGTTACGTTGCGGAACAGGCGTGGCATAATGTTGCTGCAAAGATTGTTTGGTGCTTTTGTGTAAAGATTAGCTGGTAGCGAACGCAAAAAGATGAGCAGAGTAAATGTAAACATAATGCTACGATAGTAGCAAACTGCTTGTGGTAAAAATGTTATTTTTTTGCAAATTTTGTATATTTCTTGATAAATGTAAAATACCGCGTTTCACGTTGTTTGTCAAAGTAATGTCGAGAATGCTTTCTTGGATATACTTTCTAAAAGCGGCCAAGGTATTTCCTGAAGATAATCGTCGGAATTCAGCCACAGTTCTGATGCTTCCCGGTCATTGAACCGCGGACAATGGCTTTACCCGATGACGCAGCACGTTGCGTAATTTCCCAAAAACAACAGCAAAGTTGTTTATATTTTTAAAACTTTAGTTTCCTAGTTTTGCATTTTTACAGTTTATGAAACCTATATGGCTCCATTAGATGATTTATTCAGAAAAAGAAAAACAAACTTTAGTTTGTCAGAAAAACAAACTTTAGTCTCGCACAGATTTTAAGTGGTTAAAGATGCAATGTCAATACTAAATAATATGAGCTGCAATTTTGCTTGAAGTGAATTACTGACGTACTCGTCTTGACATTGCAGATCTGTAGTTTGTAACAGTCACGTGCACTGAGTCATCCAATCATCGGACGATCTGTTCCAGTCAAAACAGGAAGCAGATTGCAATGTATTCTGCTAACGACAGCGTGACACTGACACCAACTGTTTCGTACGAGGTCACTGCCCCGGTTCGGATCGCATACCAGACTGTATCTGGCGCGATCGCTATCATCCAGCTCTACATCCTCATCGCACTCATCTCATACGAATGGTTTGTTCCTGGAAAACCTCCCACGGGGAGGAAACTCCGTGTACTTTGCCTGCTCGCTGTAGCGACTTCGTTCGCGCACGAGTGTCTCCAACAGATGATTGTGACGTACTCAGGGGCTAGTGACGTAGCATGTTACGCGATGATGACGACAAAGTCAACGGTGTACAACGCGGTTATTACATGGAGCTACGCTTTCTTCTGGCTCCGGCAGCGAATGTTTTACTCCAGCCCGACCCTCCGTCATCTGCAGGGGAAAGCGATGAGCGTGGTCACGTGGGTGATCCTCTTCCTCCTCTGCATCAATCCTTGCATCATGCTCGGCTTCCAGTTCAAGGATAAACTCTACCAAGCTTCGGGCGGCGTCTGCTTGGTCTTGCGTCAACCGATAGTCGACCAGCTTCCTTTCATCGCCGTCGCCTTCAGTTATTCTTTTATACAGGTTTGTGTGGGAAAGATTTTTTTACCTTGGTCATTGGGCCAAGTTATTTACACCAACCGCTGTGACACGATTGTAGGAGCAATTTTCTGACGATATTTTTGGTAATTATTTAAAAAACCACAAAAACTTGTCTTATTTTTATTCTTAATATAGTTTTTTGTGGGAGTTTAAATTTTAAATTAAAAAAAATTATTTTTATGCGTAAGTTGCCGAAACAAACCTAACTAAGGGGTTCGCGAATCGACCGCGCTGGCTGCAAAATTCAGGTCATTTATGATTTACCCTTAAAAATCATAATGACATCCTGTTTCCATTAGTTCCTGGAAACATAACCAGCATGCGACAGCACGTCAAATTATTGAGAGTGATGACGTGATTTTGCTGCTTAGGGAAGACATGCTCCAAATTCACGTGCATTTGACTTTCATAAATATTTAATTGCGTTGTCGAAAAACAAACATTCATGATGACAACAGAGATTGTCGAAACAGTTTCCATTGCACTTAATTCACAACATGCAATTTCTCCGGCAGTTAGGTATTTTAATCAGCCTACTAAGTCCGCGTCTTGTGTTCAAAAACAATTTATATAATTTAAACCCACATATATACACAAATCTGCTCGTAATTTTCAGCATAAAGATACAAACTCAAAAAGCAGACAAAAGCGACGCCGCCTATTTAAAACTTTTCGGCAAAAACCCCTGCCAACATCTGTGCTGATAAAAATCAGCCACAAGAGAATGTTAACGGGTACTTGGACATTGTGACGAGATATAAAAGTGTAAAGCGGACTTCAAGCACGGTTAAAGCCATTTATTCCGAAACGTTTATGACAAAAGTTTTTGTCTGTCGTCGATCATCCTAATTCTAAAAAAATAACGAATACATTCAATTACTAAACACAAACCCGTTGGAGCGGTTTACGGTTGACATTTGGCTGCATCACTCGGGTTTGTTGCAATAAAAATTCGATGTAAATTCATGACATTTTGCAAACCACGCACCTCGGGTTAGAAGCGTTATGCCAAATCATTGCCGCCCTTTGACATTAGACGCTCGTTTAAAAATCTAACCTGTTGTGAAACTAAAACCCACACTAGCTGATCGCTTACTGTGTTACATCTTTTATTTGCAATCGGATAACTTGTGGGTAACGTCTTTCAAACACTCCACAAGTTTGCTGGAAACTTCGGTGCAAAGTGGCCGGGAAAATCGGATTTATATCGAGTGTCGTTATCGAAATGATCTAGCCTCGGGGTTTTCCTGCTTACTGAGGACGATCTTCAGAAATCAAGTTGTTGTGTAAAAAAAACAAGATCTTGGCGTTGATGACAGGGTTCGTTTTAATATTACAGGCTCGCCTGGTAGTTTTCAGAATACTTCACCGCCTACTTGCAGTATTTAATTTGGTACCCGAATAGTTTTCTTCTTCTTGCCATGTTAAAATTTACTGCGTTAAGTTAAGCAAATATTCTACCTACGTTGTATGTTTTGTAGGAAAAATATCGTTATGTTTTTATTTCACAGGTAGCTTTGATTTTTCTCTACTTCTATCCCCTCTACAAGCGAAATATTCCCCAGGGGGCTCCCCGTAAGCCCTCAACGACACCGAGCATTGACCCCACTTCACCCACAGTCGTCTTCAGCGCGACAGAGGTCACCAAAACCGACCCAGCTGCCGATGACGCGAAAAACAAAAACCGGTTCTCTCTCGCACTGGATAAAGCGAAGCTCAAAATCCGGACCGTCAAAATCTCCCCGAAACACAAAGGTTCGTCAAACATTCGGTCGCTAGAGCGAAGAATGAAACGGTGGCTCGTCCTCGGACTTGTCTGCGTCACGTCTGACGTCATTTCCGCTACTATAATCGCCGTTTTTCTTCTCTCCGTCACCCCAGCGAGTCTGGTGACGATAATGTTTCTATGGCATGACGTCAGCATGCTGATAAGCGTGTTTTGCACGGTTGGATGCTTCAACGAGTACAAGGTCATGCTGTTCCCGTTCAAGGTCATACACAATTGTCACCGGAAGTAGTTTCCCACGCTCATCAGTGTGTGATCAATAATTTAAACAGTTTCTTTTGTCACCGCTGTAAACTTCTGGTTTGTTTTGCAAATTTGCATGCTTTAAAATCTAAGAGTTTTTTAAAGGACATGAAAAATTTGTCTAATAATTTGTCGTACACAAGTCGCTTTTGAGGAAACTTAGTCAGTATTTTGTAATAATGTTGTTTTGCAATTTCTTATGTGTAGTCGAAATATTTTCACAATCCGTAATCCACATATTAAAGCAATGACATTAAACTGTTAATCAGTTTCCTACACCTATCTGACAAGACATATAACATTCTCGAGGCGTTGTTTTACGTATTTATCCAAACGACTGCAAAATGCTTTGTTCAGTTTGTACAGCTCCGGTTTATACATGATCTGTTCTCAATGCAATTTACACAGCCACCATTATACATTATGCGTGAAATATTTCTAAATACGAAAGTTCTTTTGTTTCTAAAAATACTTTGTGCAAAAAGATTTGCTGTGCGTAATATATGAAGTGGGCGCCGTTTTGTGAATTTAAAACGTGGAATTTTGCAACAACAGTGAGATTATTAAAAGTAACTTAAAAAGCACAGCGTGGATACGAAAATTCCAATAAATATTGACTCTGCGTTTTTTCCCGCGAAATGCTGTTTTGGTAACAAATTTACGTCATTCAGAAAAAAACTGAAAAAACCCGGAGCGCTATTTGCCAGGGAAATTGGCATCCAACTTTTGCTTGTCGTGATCTGACTCAAGTTTTGCTTGGAGGGAAATTATTAGATAAAGTTTAAGTTTTTACCTGCAGAGCGACATCTAGCGGTAAATTTGAAAATAAATTCTGGTCACTAGGACTCGGTAAAATCGTGACCCAAACACATTTGTCGCCATCATCGCTTTTTGCGGATCATCGTAGGTAAGGGAAATGTAGGGAAAAAAGTTCGAAAGTCTTAATATAAAACGGTCTGGTGATGAATGGGCTTTAGTTGGTGATGAATGGGCTTAGCAACACAAAGCTTCATGACAGTTGCCACCAGAACGTGCAGGTAATGGCAGTAAATCAACCAGCGAAATAAAAACGTTTTTTCGCCGCCAAATGTCGCAAGAGAGCAGTTTTCCTGACAAACAGCCACGTAAACGCAAGCGAAGAGTTTAACGTTTGGTGGGAAACTTTGCGAAAACATAGCGCCGAAAAATGGTTACTAATCTGAAATACAGAATTGTTTATGTTGGAAATGTATCCAA
>QXVZ01033645.1:0-23652 GCA_008931825.1 Phallusia fumigata
CCTCGAAAGCAACTATTGCGTGAAAGTCTTTTAGCAAACCAAGTGATGGAATAGGAAAAATGTCACAACCATATAACACTTGTGTCAAACTAACCTCTTAATCAAACAGTGTTAATATTGTTTTTATCCTAGATTTCTTCACATTTGTTTAACTGGTTGCAAAGATGATGCAATTGTCTCTGCCAAACATTTCACCCAACACTTTTATTCTTTGTAATGTGTTTTTATCATGCAGCTATCTTTCGCTCGATAATGTTTCAATGCTATTGAGTTGTTATGATTTCTGTTATCAGGTTAAAAAAGTTTACCTCAACTCAAAATGTTATGTTACTTGACACAAAAGTGTGTTTTGTTGTGTGGTGCATAGCTTGTTACAATCGTACATTATTTCTCATGTTAAGGAAGAAGCAAAGACAGGTCTGTCTGTGCCAAAAGTTAAAGCATTCGGGACCTTGACAAGGGATAAAGTGGAATGGCATCCCGATCCTTTGCTATGCAAGAGGTTTAATGTTCCCAACCCATACCCAGAGTAAGTAATTACTGTGCTGAAACAAATGCAATTACTCTTTTTCGTATTCCTCGTGTATGTGTTATGAGTATTTTTCCCTTTGGTCGGCTGCTACATGATTGTAATGAGTAAACGTCGCTGGGTTTCACCCTGTTAAAATTCTTGGTCTTCCAATGAGCTTTATCTCTTGGATATTCAGTTCAGATTTTGTTGGAACCCCTAAAGATCCTGCCAGTATGTACACACCTTTAGCACTGATGGATGTTGTGAAAGCGCCAGAAGAACCTCCCATCTCCACAGAAGCAAAAGAAAGGGCAAAGGTTTGATACATATAATTTTGGCAGATTCTTCTTGCACATTGGAACATGCTTTTAAAATATTGCATTACAGTTCAAATTTGAACTCTTTACTGATTTAAATTGCAGCGTGCGACAGGTATTGTAAGTGACACAATGAAACCTCCAAGATTCGAGGGAATAAAGTCGTCTGGAAAGGGAAGATGGGATGAGGAACCAGTTATGTCTGGACCTTCCACAAGAGAAGAGACAGTGACAGCAAGCTCTGATCAGGAGGAACAAGAATTGCCGGTAATGGCATGTATTAACCAAAATTGCATCATCATGATTTAGAAATACTGTGAACAGTTTGTTTACGTTGCTATGGAGGTATCTAATCAATTTTGCCCAACAGGAGAGCACCGAAGAAGCAACGTCCATTACTAATAATGAGAAAGAAGAGGCTCCCAGCATGGACTTATTCAAATCAATATTTGCTAATGATGATGATGATTCAAGTGAAGAATCCAATGAAAGCTCTGGTGAAGAAGAAAAGGATAAGAAAGATGACGGAGAGGGTACAAAGTATTTTGCTTAGCTGTCTAAAAAGAATTATAACCCATAGCAATGGTATAGATTTAAACAACACATTGCTCCATTTTGACCCATATGTGTATTTCCATTTTCAGGTTACTAAGCCTCAAGAGTGTATCAGTCTCCACTGTTCGCCTCACTATACATTGTTCATATGTTAGCACAAGCACAAAAATATAATACTTTGAACATCCAGCACTAACCTGTACCTCACTTTTCTTAACTTTGTGCTGGTTTTGCCACAGGTGATAAACAACCTGAACGAGCAGCTGCAGATGACGTTTTTAAGCGACCAATCATTTTTCAACCACCAAAGAAGAAACAAGAGCAGCCTACAAGTTCATCGGAGCAAGAAAAGTTGACAAAAATCGGTAGGAGTCGATAAAACATGCCTACTTTGTGAATTAATAAGTGTAACTTATGAATATGATAATACAACTACATACGAAAGAACAAAACACTTGCCTTATATCAAGGGGGCGAAAACATTGTATTAATTTTGTTTTAATTGTATGTTATTCAATTAGATCTGGAATTACCAGTGGATGTTAGTATGGACGTTGACAGCACCAACACCGTAGAAGCAAGAGAGGAAAATGATGTTGAAGATTTCTTTGGCCCTGCTCCACCTCCAAAGCGCACAGTTTTTGAAGGTTTGTTAGCAATTACAGAATGCAATTTGTAAAATTATCTGGTTTAAACATGCGCATCAGTGTCATTTAAGTTTGTTCCAGTTTATGTGTATAAGTGAGTGAAATAATGTAGTTGCCGTCGTATATTGTGCAGCTCCTACGAATGGTGTCCAAGGACGCAAAGCTCACAAAGATCACAAGAAACACTCAAAGCATAAAAAGGTATTGATAATGCATTAACTATTGGAATATTGAAGATACTACTGCAACAAAACATGCAGTTTATGCCCCGTAACCAACCTTCTTTTGTAATCGACATTTCTTTTTTAAAATAATCCATGTTAATACATTCCGAGGTTGCATTGATTGATGGAATATTACTTTGAATTTTGCTTTGTTTAAGCACAAGAAAGAAGACAAACACAAAAAGAAGAAAAAGAAATGACTTGCTTTAAAGTTCATCAAAACTTTTGCCTAAAACTGCCAAATAACATCTTCACTGTGAAAAGGTAAACTTAGGTATTTGGTTGTTTGAGCATAGAATTTGCACAAAAGCATAAAGTATTATCATGTGTGGTCAAAATGCTATGTAAATGTTAAACTCTCAAGGGAACTTTTTGTTTTTGGATTCCAAATAACATTGTAATATTCTTTTAACAGATATGGAAAATCTATGCAGCACTCGCCATTTCAGCGAACAAAACATCTACTTGCAATACTTACGTGAAAAATTGGATGCTAAACCACATTAAAATTGAGGCCGTGCTAATTTCACTTTTTGTTAAACTGACCCATAGTCGGCAAGAAATTCGCGACAAAGCTAGATAACTAAAAACCGTCAGCAGAACAGAACCACCTATACAAGTTTTCTTAACGCAACAAGCGAAAAGATTTGTTTGTTTGTTGCATTATTCGGTCCGCTGTCAAGCTGTCAGTATCGTTGGATCATTTTTTCGATTGGAGATTAGGATTGGTTCAACCCATCAGGCTTAACGAAATTAAAGCAAGTAAGGTTACAACCGGTATTAGAATCTACAACCTTGCGAGCACAAGGCAGTCGCGCTAACCACTATACCGTCTTGGCATTGAACCCAACATTGCTCCGTCTTGAACAATCTAGGAAAATTCATCATTTGAAATGTTGTCAGCAGCCCGCTCAAGAATAGTGACAGTTTTAAACACAACAGTTCAGTTTTGTTGGAAGAGGAATAGCGATAAACAAACGGGACCCTGTGCTCGACTTTATTGCACCTCACCGCTAGTAAGTACGTAGACACACAACAGACAAAAAAGAAGAAAATAATTGAGATTCGGAATAGTGTTACGGGTGGGGGAAATTATTTTGGCGTGTTGTTTAGCGCGAATGCAGACTGCAACAAAACACTTAATGCTGCGTTAACACTATGGTTGAGAAAATATAACATGTAATTTAGTAACTTTTGGGGAACGCCGTGACAATGATACAAAAACGTTTAGGTGGAATCTAATTGGTCCTACGTACGAATTTCTGGTCGTATTATTGCAAAACAAAATCAAGAAATGTAAAACACTATGTTTAAAGTGGGTTGCTAAACCAGCTATGTGCATTCAACTGTCGGGCGTGTGATTTTACAGCCATGCTTTAATCTAGTTTCGGCGTGAGCCTTATGCCCATTTTCGGCGGTTTATGCAGACACTGTCACAGTTGAAGACACGAAGCTGGTTTCCAAACCATCTTTAAGCCTGCGACGGCGTGTACGGTCAAGATACAATATTTTTATCGGGTAAAAATCATTTGGTTTTAACACTTTCATAACCCAGAATTGCAAAATATGTTAACGCATTGCTTAAAAAGAAAAATCCTACTTAATACAATAAACCAGGCTCTACATTTACTACAATATTGCCACTATGGTCAATTTGCTTCATTTGTGCGCTAAGTACTGTTTAGTGTCTATGCTGCTACTGAACACTTTGAAATAGGCAGTGCAGGCACCGTTTTCGGCGCAGGGGCAAGGTTGGGGCTGGAGCAGCGATGCTTCAGAAGGAATTACGAATCACCTCGATTGAAACCANAGCGCACAGTTTTTGAAGGTTTGTTAGCAACTACAGTATGCAATTTGTAAAATTAGCTGGTTTAAACATGCGCAGCAGTGTCATTTAAGTTTGTTCCAGTTTATGTGTATAAGTGGGTGAAATAATGTAGTTGCCGTCATATATTGTGCAGCTCCTACGAATGGTGTCCATGGACGCAAAGCTCACAAAGATCACAAGAAACACTCAAAGCATAAAAAGGTATTGATATTATCAATTAACTGTTGGATTATTGAAGATACTACTGCAGAAAAACATGCAGTTTATGTCCCATAATCAACTGTTTTTGTTATCGACATTTCTCATTTTAAACTACCAATTAGGTTCACAATTCACGGTTTTAAATATTGGGGGGGGGGGGGGGGGGGCCAGTACTTGTGTGTAAAACATATTCTACATTTTGACAAGCGCTGCTGTCATCATCAGGAAGATGACAGCAGCGATTGTCGAAATGTGGAATATGTTTTACACACAAGTACTGGCTTGTATCTTCCTATTGTGAAAACTACCAATATTATTACATTCCGAGGTTGCGTTGATTGATGGAATATTATTTTGAATTTTACTTTGTTTAAGCACAAGAAAGAAGACAAACACAAAAAGAAGAAAAAGAAATGACTTGCTTTAAAGTTCATCAAAACTTTTGCCTAAAACTGCCAAATAACATCTTCACTGTGAAAAGGTAAACTTAGGTATTTGGTTGTTTGAGCATAGAATTTGCACAAAAGCATAAAGTATTATCATGTGTGGTCAAAATGCTATGTAAATGTTAAACTCTCAAGGGAACTTTTTGTTTTTGGATTCCAAATAACATTGTAATATTCTTTTAACAGATATGGAAAATCTATGCAGCACTCGCCATTTCAGCGAACAAAACATCTACTTGCAATACTTACGTGAAAAATTGGATGCTAAACCACATTAAAATTGAGGCCGTGCTAATTTCACTTTTTGTTAAACTGACCCATAGTCGGCAAGAAATTCGCGACAAAGCTAGATAACTAAAAACCATCAGCAGAACAGAACCACCTATACAAGTTTTCTTAACGCAACAAGCGAAAAGATTTGTTTGTTTGTTGCATTATTCGGTCCGCTGTCAAGCTGTCAGTATCGTTGGATCATTTTTTCGATTGGAGATTAGGATTGGTTCAACCCATCAGGCTTAACGAAATTAAAGCAAGTAAGGTTACAACCGGTATTAGAATCTACAACCTTGCGAGCACAAGGCAGTCGCGCTAACCACTATACCGTCTTGGCATTGAACCCAACATTGCTCCGTCTTGAACAATCTAGGAAAATTCATCATTTGAAATGTTGTCAGCAGCCCGCTCAAGAATAGTGACAGTTTTAAACACAACAGTTCAGTTTTGTTGGAAGAGGAATAGCGATAAACAAACGGGACCCTGTGCTCGACTTTATTGCACCTCACCGCTAGTAAGTACGTAGACACACAACAGACAAAAAAGAAGAAAATAATTGAGATTCGGAATAGTGTTACGGGTGGGGGAAATTATTTTGGCGTGTTGTTTAGCGCGAATGCAGACTGCAACAAAACACTTAATGCTGCGTTAACACTATGGTTGAGAAAATATAACANAATATAGCATGTAATTTAGTAACTTTTGGGGAACGCCGTGACAATGATACAAAAATGTTTGAGTGGAATCTAATTGGTCCTACGTACGAATTTCTGTTCGTATTATTGCAAAACAAAATCAAGAACTGTAAAACGCTATGTTTAAAGCGGGTTGCTAAACCAGCTATGTACATTCAACTGTTGGGCGTGTGATTTTATACAGGCTTTAAGCTAGTTTCGGAGTGAGCCTTATGCTCACTCTCGACGGTTTCTGCCAACACAGTCACAGTTGAAGACACGAAGCTGGTTCCCAAACCATCTTTAAGTCTGCGATGGCGTGTACGGTCAAGATACAATATTTTGGGTAAAAATCAATTGGTTTTACCACTTACATAACCCAGAATTGCAAAAAATGTAAACGCATTGCTTAAAAAGGAAAATCCTACTTAATACAATAAACCAGGCTCTACATTTACTACAATATTGCCGCTATGGTCAATTTGCTTCATTTGTGCGATAAGTACTGTTTAGTGTCTATGCTGCTACTGAACACTTAGAAATAGGCAGTGCAGGCACCGTTTTCGACGCAGGGGCAAGGTTGGGGCTGGAGCAGCGATGCTTCAGAAGGAATTACGAATCACCTCGATTGAAACCAGGGCAGTCACACAAAAACAACACACGCGCGCGGATCACGGTGAAAATAAATAACTATCTGCTTCGTCAAAAGAATTTCTTAGCGGCATCTGCTCGAGAGCTCCTGCAACAAAATAACACAGTTTCAATGACTCGCAGAATGCCGAGCCTGCAAGAGGCGTGATACCGAATCAGGATAGATGCCAGTGTTAAGTATGCGTATGCATTACAGTTACAGTCAAAATGTTATTGAGTTTTAGTTCGAATTATCGGGATGCAAATTTGTTGCATTTGGGCTCCAGCATATTTTGCGTTATTTTATGTATTTTACTTTAGGTTGGAGCAATGCTGCTCTGATTTTCAACAAGAAAGCGCAAGAGGCGGGAAGGAGTGATTGCATTAATTTTACTGAATGATGTTGTGTTGGTCACTTGATAACTTTCAAAGCTAAATCGCAGCTTTAAAATCTTTAAAACGCTTTTGTAAAAATACCAGATAACAACAAAGTGTTTTGAATGGCAAACGCAAGCAGTTTTTTGAACAGCATACAAATTAATAACTACAAACAGTTTTTTTAAAACAAACAAGAGTTAATATTTCATTATTAAGTTGCCTTTAACATTGCCAGGTTTAACGCAGTTTGTCTCCATAAAAATTTAAACTTGTACGGATGGTTTCAAAGCAAGAGGCAGAAATCAAAGCAGGGTATTTCTGAAAACAGTCCGCCTTTTCGCCAAGGAAAGAACAATCAACAAACCACGCACGAATTGACATTATTTATAACCAGCGCTTGCACGCATTGTTCAGTGACAATCTTGACACGACACAGCAGTTCTTGAAAAGCAAGTGACATGCCTGTAGGGCAGTCATATAATCGCTTCTAGGGTTTAAATATTTCCTACCCATCTTTTTACACACGTTGTGGATAAAGGTACTTGTTTCGTACGAAACTTTGTACACTAAAGCGAGTTTCTAAACGAGCTTTGGGCAGTCAACTGAAAAAGAGTTTTTTGCGTTTTATTTAGTACTCTTCCTATGCTAATTGAATTCCTATGAGTGTTGAAAAATTTATAGGAATTTGCTAATCAAAATTTTCGACTTATTAAAACAGATTGTTACACAAACATTTTGATGCAGAGCCGAGAATTAAAAAATACGTAGATAGTGACCAGCACCTTCACTTTTACTGCGCAACAAGCAGTAAATTTGTTTCCTTACTTGCAAGTGTGGTAAAGTAGAATTGCAACAACTTGGGTGACGGCTACAAGCATAAACATGCCCGTCGAGATGCAGGACGGCATGTCTGGCTCTGGACACATCAACTGAGGTGGCTTGTTCTGAAAAAGGTACAAAAACAAGGCTGCCGTATAGTTATCAGAATCTGCTTTTATAAAAGTGGATGTCATTGAATTGAGGCAACCCTAGTATGTTTTTACTTCAGGAAGCTAAACAGATACATTTTGGTAAAAATTGCAGGTATTCTGTCCGGCGGAGAACCAAAAATGTCCTGTTAATACGTGGTGTTATGACGTGACACAAAGAGAACTTAACAATAGACCAGTGGTCCTTTTTTAGTCTCCACTTTGATAACGCTCGTTTATCGAATGCAGGGAGAACGCGTTTGATGATTTTGCAATAAAAATTAGACTTTGCTTAAATCATTGCTGGGCGGATTTTGATTGAGCACAGAGCGAATCGTTTAATGTTTCACCACGATTTGTTAAGTCAAACCTCGATGACAGCGCTGGGCATTCGGATACTGACTCGACCAATTCCTAATTTATACATTGTCACTAGCTATACTTAAGCACCCTTTCATCACAAAAATTCCAGAAAACTTTACTGGTCATAAACATTAAAAAAAAAAAACAGATTTGAAAGCCTGTCGTCATTTGTTAGGTAAAATGAGTTGATTTACCTGTTTATTTTGAATAGTGACAAGTTTGTTTTCTACCGAATCAAGTTGTTCCTGCACAGCACGGAATTGTTTGTTACTTTCGTAAGTTCCACCAGCTGCTGTGCCTCCCGTTTGGGCACTCAACTGGCTGATTGATTGAGAGATCGTAAGAAGAGTGGAACGCAAAAACTGTACATCATTTCTGTTGGTAAAAATGAAAGTTTTAGGCAAAATGTTAAAATTTCACAGTTTGGCAGCATGTGGGTGAACCAACGGCCGAATGGAGCAGTTGGTGTCCTTCAGTTATTACATGTAAAATGTAATAAAACTTAGGTATAATAACCTCATGCTGAGGAGTGTAAGTTTATAGTATTATGACACAACAGTTGTCATTGTTTCTTCAACAAGTTTAGTTTGAAAAATCAAACTCACTGATCACAAAGAGAAGGTATAAAGTATATGACAATATAACTGAGTGTTTGTTAAACCCTTAACTCATCATCTTGCAATGTTCAAGAAATTTTGCCTGAACGCCAAGCATCTCTTCCAGTGCTATGCTGTGCACAAAGCATCAAAAACAATGATGGTGTCGAAGACCCAGGCACTGACTTAGCTTGGCCCAATCCTATTATATACTACCAGTACAGAATTCTCCAGGGTTAAATACTTTACAAACCAAAACTAGGTATGGCCCTGAAATCTTTAAAACGTTTTGTCAGCCAGAGAAAGTCAGGCATGTTGTTCACAAGTTCTGTGTGGTACACTTACTTCATGTTTTCAACAACTTCAAAAGTCATCTTCTGTGTTTCCTGAACACTTTTGACTTCATCCAATGCGCGGGTCATATCCACTGGTGCTGATGGGTCTGTAGCACGACCACCTGTTGAAGCTGACCCCAACTTGTCTACCATTTCTAACTGGTTGTCTTGCATCTTGGCCATAAGCTCGATCATCCTCCTAAAAAAGGGAAATATTGTTTTTATTGTTATTAAATATTAATTGTTTTGCATTGTTGTTTTTAGTGGTCAGAAACCCACTAATGCCAATATTTTTGCTTTATGTTTCAATGGGTGAAATCGAACAGTATTTTCTTTTGGGGGCAGAGCATAGTTCCACCAACTACAAAAAATTAGCCTACAATAAGAACTAATAACTTTACGAAAGCAGGTGAAGTCTTTAATAACATTGTTTGTAACTTACTATAGACCAAGCCCTAATATCATCATTGTAATTCATTTTATTCATTTTGTCAACAAAGCAATACACTGTTTAAACCTTTTTTTAACGTTGGTAAGGTTTGTTTTCAAAGGGTATAAAAAGGAAAACAAGTTCAGCAACAATTAGGTCCAGCAGTTGCCAGAATATTTCCTCAACAGACAAATCAGTCTTAACAATTGTAGGAAACATGTCCTGCTCTATATGTAGTGCACAAGATAGTGTATAGATAGCAAATTTTGTAGACCTGATTAAAAATGATAATTTAGGGTTTTCATGCATAAAATATCCACCAGTACTTACATGATTTGTTGTTTGATTTGACTTTGTACTTGAAAGATGGCGTTAAGTTCCGGGCTACCTGCACCTTCAAACTACAAAAAACAAGTAACTATGTTATTTATGTTTTCAACTGTGGGTATAAGATTAACTAAACCAGAGCATAGGCGTCGATTCCCTGGGTGACAGGGGTGGCGGCCACCCCACTAGAAATTTCTAGGGTGACAGCCATTATAAAAATTATATGCTGCCACCAAAAAAAAATTGAGGAAGTCCCATTTTGTGCGCCTCTTGTGCTATATGCACCGATAATACTAGCGATAACAGATAGTTTTTAAAACACTACAAACCAACAAGCATACGTTGTGTATGACCACTCGGATTTGATCATTTTGCCACCCCACACGAAAACAAATTTGCTAAAAAAATTGAAGCCTATGAACCAGAGTAATATATTCTCATTGTATGTCATATCAGCCGGATGTGTAATACAGTAGAGCCTTTCAAGTATTTCCATGAGGCAAAATTAAGCATGCTGTGGGATTCGAACTCATGACAACAGTATACCAAACTTCACCAACTGAACTGCACAGGCATACTGTTCTTTCTCGTCTAAAAGTTAAACCACAGACACAGCTGCATGTTACACAGAACTTATACCACTAGTCCAGCAAAGTCATTGACTATGAATGAAATGGCCCAATTCTGAGATCTGTAATTTACGTGTCAACTTACCAACTCTTCAGCATGTGCTTGTGGTTCCTGCTTTGCCCTGTCTGGATACTGCTCCTTGAAAGAAGCCTGGTCTTTTTCAAACTCTTTCAGGTTTTTTTCATATTCTTCTTGAAGTTTGAGTTTTTGTTCACCTGCTGCATCCTTCTCTTCTTCCTGAATACAAAAATGGTGTAACAAAAATTAAATTACATTTTCTTTGAGTAAATTACAGAAATTTGCTTTCACTATGGTGTAAAAATTCTTCGTTTATGATTGAGAGTAATTATAATGAGCAATATCAGCATGATTGCTTTTTTACAACAGTTTTTTATATGACTTGCCAAACTGTTTCATTTGATTTTGGAAATGATAAACAAAGTGTTTTTACAGTTTTTGTTGTACCAGGCAGCAATTTTTAGCAGACAACGTCAAGTTTGGGGCATTTGACCCAAAAAATTGACATGCGCCAAACAGAACAATCCTTAGTTGTGACCATTTAAAACGTATGCTACCTAAGGACACATGTAAATGAATGATAAAACTCCACAATCAAACCTTGTGAACAAACAAACGAACCATTTTTAGACCATTTTAGACATATACACTGCTCTTGCATCGACAAATCTTATAGTGAGTGGTTTTCAATTGCAGCTACTTAGGAGGAACCAAAAAAAGATTTATACTCACAGCGGTTTTCTCATGTAAACTCTTGACCAAAAACTTCAGAACATCATGGTCATCTAAAAAGGAAACAAAAATTGTCTTTGAAAGTATTCTAACCCTTGGAAAAGGAAATACCAACCTGCCAATCCCCCAGTAGCAGCAGTAATGCCAAAGTAGAAGTTTTTGGGAATCATTACATTATCAGCGTAGAAACAGACTTCATAGTCTTCTACATCTGTATTGCCGGAATCCATTTTTAACTGAAAAAAGTTAAGGGATCATGATACTACTGCTTGCAAATCCATTACACAACTTTAATTGATATTATGCATCATAATTTAGGCAGTTTGTGAGACAAATGTGAAAACGAAATGCAGGCCCTGCAAATATATTGTTTAATGGCAGACCTTTAGAAAAAACTATATATATTATCAGCTCAAGCCTGTTAAACACAGAAGTAGGATATATCATAGCAACATACATCTAGTGTTGCTACTAATATTTTTTTGTTAAAAACAATATTCTTAAACAACTGTGCAGTGTTTTCAACACAAAACTTCTCTACATTCAGTAACTTACAGTTAACACTCTGTTCACATAGGTCAGCCTGGCTTTGACTGGGTAAGGTCTGTTGCGGAAATCTCTTAGACAACCTCCATTTTTTTGTTCAATTCCATCCCTGAAGCAAATTGTGAAAATATTAAAAGTAAATTCAAATTCCCACCATCTTTCACAATCCTGGCAAAATCTGGCATGCTTTTAAATCATATAGTTTTTAACTTTGATATGCCCCGAAAGACAAGGTTACAAAGGCACAACATAGAAACTTACGTTGCATGGCTGTAAGATATTTCTCCGTCGTTGACAATGGTATAAACATAAGGGTTGTTGCTTCTCCCGTCATTATCGAAGGAATCAAAAAACAAACCCATTCCCTTCCACTTGTCCATGTAGCCGAATACAGGGCCAGGCTGATTTGGAGTTTCAACCAACCACAGAACCTAAACACCAATGTAAACCATTGTACTGGTAAGCAAATTTAAAGAAAGTGTTTGATGCAGCAGTATATAATCAATAATATAAAATTATACGCCCTGACCTGGAGCTTAAATTTAGCCTGGTAAACTAACATGGTGCATTTAATGTCAAACTTGTCATTGTATTTTCAATTCATTTAGTCAAGTTATTTGCCCACTAGTTATCATGTTGATGCTATTTGAAATGCTGCTTTCCACTCTATAAATTTTTATCTTCAGCGAGTACTGAAATGCCTGAATGTGTTACAATAAGCTTTCATCATACTTTTTTGTTTTTTTGGAAGCGCTCTTTTCATCAAAATTCTACTGGGTTAAAGCATTGCTGCTCAATAGTCCTTTGTGGTTAATATAACCTTTATTGGAATTTTAAAAGCAGGTGGTTTACAGACTTTAAATCAGTTTTTAAAATGTTTAAGTGTGAATGTTTTTTCAACTGAAAATCAAAATAGATGCTCTTACTCAACATGCCATTAAGCCCTTATATTTTTTGCCTAACGAAAAAATAATCACAACTTACCAGTCCATCAGCTCCTACTTTTCCTCTTCCATGAATCCTAAAATGAAGGTCCACCTCCCATTTGTCATATGGGAACTCATATTTTGACCAGACACCTCCTTTCTTGCCTCGCAATGAAGGCACAATTCGCACTTGTTCATCCCCAGGTACAGTATCTAGACACAGATTAGTTTTTTTGTTACAAATTTAGTTCCAAAAATTTAGGTGTGTTTAAGATAATGGACTGCAACTGTAGAACGGCCACTATTTCTTATGGTACAATGGTCCATTCATTAACAACTCTAAAAATTCACCAACAACAACTCCATTTGCTGTTCTGCCACAAAACTGAGTATGCACTTCACGTGAAAGTGTTTAAAATGCTACCAACGTAAGCAATTATGAGAGAAAAACGTACCTCCAGTATGGTTCCAAAAGGGAATGCTTTTGTCCACTTGCATTAGGTTGGGTCCTTTAAAACTGTACTTGAATTCATACCGCTTCCGATAGTCTTCGGACGTGCAAAAATTTACAAAAATACACAAAAAACAAACCAAAACTCTCCACAACATCATTACAGACTCACAACTTTAGCACGTCAACATGCAAATTGTCCCTCGTCAGTGCTCTTCATCGCTGTAGCGAAGTAGTAAAGCTGAGTCAGCCGAATAGCGGCACGTCACCTAAAAAATTCCCCGAGGCGATGCAATTCCCAAGACCGGTTGAACATGCACGGGAAAAAATAGATTGCGTGGCAGTTCAAAAGCTACTTTACATTTTCAAATTGCTGATTTAAACAATCAAATCGTAGCTACGTGGCTTTAATATTTGCTCAAGACGATTTAGCATCTATACGTCTGACTAAGCATTTTAAACCGGCGTATTTGACTTGTGTTGTGTGAAAACCCATTAATGAACCACATTAATTTACACACCAATTATATCCTACAATCGCAGAGTAATACAGAAAAGATGAATTTAATGCATTACCACCAGTGCACGAAGGTTAGAACGTCGTCATTGCACCACAAGCATATTGGTCGATATGTCAGATAACGTGCTCACTAAATAGACTAGCTGTTTAGCGGTTTTATCATGCTGTGGCGACATCTAGCGAAACTTGTTTCTTAAGATGTATCTGGACATGCACAACCATTACATTTTGTTAATATTCACATCGGCAGAAAATTTTCCCGGGAGGGGTGGGAATTGGAATGCTTTGATATATTTTTATTCATAAGATTTTTTTCGAGAAAACATATAAAATTAAAATACATTTTTTCGGGATTCCAGCAAGGGGTGATGTACTTACGTGCCGGCGACCGGGAATTTCAGTTGGACAAATTTATTATTTAGTCATGGTGTAAGTCCTTTCAAAGGTGCGGAATAACATCCTGTCAGAAAAGATTTGACGAAACAGAACGCTATTTGAATTAACACTTACAAGTTATACCATGTGTTCGAACTGGATTCCTTTTCACAACCTGCAAGCACGTGATGTAATTCGCAACGAGTGCGACCCTAAACCAACAACCGCTAGTTCTGCCAGATTGTTGTAACAATTGATGCCGTGTAACTTCAACATGATTACACGTATGACATGGAACACATTGGGCCGTCTATTGGCCCGATGTCTGTGTAAAAAGCTGGAATCACGTGGATTTTACTTTTAATTAGGTAGGGTGAGAATTAATTTTTTGTCTAACGGCTGTCTAATTGAAAAAAGGTTGGATTACGTCATAATGTTGCCTTTTGCCACTGAAAGTGAATTTTCTCGATAATATAAAAATAGTAGGATAAACATGTCACTTTGCATGCAAATTTTATTAAGTGACTAAATGAAAAGATCTGCCGGTATTTTAGCAAACTAAAAAAGTGTTGTTTTTTTCATTTAGATATACGTTTTGGTCATATTAGTGAAAAATTAGTTTAATAAAACATGAGGGTGTTGTCTGTGATAGTTTTTCTTGTCATTAGCAGTTTAGTTACTGCCGAAGAAAACAAGACAGCAACTGTGGCACAACCTGAAGAAAAGGAAACAGGCCTTCCTAAGGTAAAATTAAAGTGTTTAAAATTGTACTTTCAGGTATCAAGTAAATATGTGTATATTGATAACTACAATAACACCATAGCGCACAACAATGTATAACTGCATGATTGTATTTTTGACACAAAACTTTGCAGAGGTTCACCAAGGAGGACTTGGAATTTATCAAACAGCTCCACAAAGACCTTCCCGGCCTGCATCCAGACACATTTAGTAAGTTAAGTTCGTTTTTTCAATCTATACATTTATGGTGTATATGTTTGGGAAAAAAATTGAACTTATTAAAATCCATATATAAGAACCAATTTCTGTTGATAAAGTCAAAAGATTGTATAAAATCGACTTAAACGTTAATAACAGTGTTCAACGTCAAATCATGTTTTTTAAAGCGTGCAAACAGTGTTACGTCATAAAACTGTATTATGACGTCACAAAAACTGGATCAACATTAGCCGAATACCCGGAGTCAGACATAACCGGATATTTCTAGTTTCCTCGCATCTATAAGTTTATTGAATAAAAATGAGTGTCCGGTGATTTTCTTGTGCAGAAATTACTCCGACTTCGTTCCGCAAAAATTATACGCCTGAGGAAATAGCGGAAAAGAAGAAACAAAGGCGTAAGTTGAAAAATAAAATTGCCGCATAAATGTATCCGAAACTCTATCGAACATACATTATTTCCTAATGTATTTTGTCTTTTGTACCACTTGCAGAAATGAAGGAAGAATCTGAAAAGAAGTTCTTTGACAAAAAACTCAAAGAGCAGTTGGACAAGCATACAAAACAATACCGTGAGAAAAATGGTTTTAATGCGATTAAAAACATAACAAACTCTCCTCACACGAAATAGTCTGGTAAACAACTCAAATCCATGCCAGCACTTTTGTAAGGTTAAAATTGTCACCTGATAGAGAAATCAACAGTTTAACAGTATTTTCGCTAAGTTGCAGCGTTTGCGAAAATCTTCTTCACTCCAATCCTTTAGCATTATTGTATGAACCAACACCCTTTTTCGAAACAGGACTTCTTTAAATATTTTATTTTGGCAGAAAACATGACACTGGAGGAGGCGAGGAAGTTTGTTGAAGAATCCGAAGCCTTGATGAGGAAAGCAGAGAGGGAAGGAAAGCATCAAGAGTTATGAGAAGATGAAATGTTGTGTGTACAAGTTAAACTGAACACCTGCTTTGTTTTTTTAACATGTAGTAAATGGTTGTAATTGATTTGGCTGTGATGTTGCAAAAATGCTATGTTTGCTTGAATNGTCATAAAAACGGTTAAATGTGGAGTGTGAATTTCTTCACATTTTTAAGGTAAAAAAATAGTGACGCATATTCCAATAACGACGCACAATTGCAATACAAGCGCCTAAAAAGATTTACATCCACAGTTCTGAACTCCTAAATCGGGTTGCCAAGCCAGATTCGCGCAGTTAAAACGTGTTGTAGTTTCTTAACCCATCGGTAATTTAATGTTTTAAAACATGCCCGAAGCTTTAAACCCGAACAGATTTCAACATATTGGATGAACAAAGGAAGTTTTGGCCACTGCTTTATTGAGATATAGTTTTTATTGGTGTTGCGTTATTTGTTTCAGTTTACTAAGGAAGACGTGAAACGGAAACTTGACGAAATGATGAAGGACCCGAGGAAATTTGCAAGTACGTGTTGATTTGTATACTTTTTCTTTAGAAAATGTGCTTGGTTTGTTTGAAATTGTCGATCAAATGTTTTAATGTCGGTGTACAAATGTTTTGAATTTGAAAACGTCCAACCAAATTGCATTTGTTTCGTTAGCCACGCCACTGCCTTGATATGTTTTGAGAATTTTTCTCAAAAATAAAGCGTAAAAATGGACAGAAACAAACACAAAAAACTTTCTTTACACAGAAAATGTCCCAAAATACGACCCATCCGATCCGAAATTAAAAATGATTCGTGCGAGCACAAAAGAACTGCTGAGAAAAAAATTAGGCGGTAAGTGACCGAGATAACTGTTTAACAATAAACCAACAAAATAGAAAAGCAAACCACCCAGGCTTTAACCCAAAACGATTTGGTGTTGTCAGAGTGGTATAACTCTTCTGGTATCCAAATTGATATAATAAGTCCAGATCCTTAAAGGGACAACTTGTCAAGGACCTAATGCATTGACCTGATCTATAGGTTGTCGTTTAGGATTCTTTGAAATGTCTCGAGTAACCTATTGAGAATGACTGACTTAAATTAACGACTCAAATAACATTAACTTAACAAGTAGAGTTTATTCGCACAGGTTAACATGACATTGCATGAAAAATTCCTCAAAGCTCAAACTTGAGTCGAGAATTGACTTCGACTTAACTCGAGTCCCAGATAAGCTCTCTGGTCGAGTCACCGACCTAAATAGCCTAACTTTAGATACTTTAGATTAGATCTTGGTTTACTTCGTCTTTAAACCTAAGGATGTGTTCTTGGCAGGGACTGTTACTGAGGAAAAGTTGGACGAACTTGTCATGGAAGCGGAGCGGAAGTTTTTCGACGATCATACAAAAATTAAAGAAGAAATGGAAAAGGAGGAGGAGGAGGAAAGAAGGAGGAAGAGCGAAAGAGAACGCGAGGATTTGTAGAATTTCCAAACATCGTCACTTGTGTAATATTGTCGCGGTTGTTCATTCTGACGAACCGAAATAAATTCAACTTGTGTCTGCAAACCATCTAGAACGTTTATTTCTCATTTAAATGCAGAGCAGTTAAATGAGTGGAAGGAAATTTAAGAAAATCTGCTTTTTTACTCAGTTTAGGATTGGTTATTATACTTTGTTGTCACCATGTTTAAACAAAAGCCAACGGCATCTTTAAAGACAGTTTGCCCTCGCCATCTTTTGAACAGTAAACAGTCACGAAATTGAAGTAGTGTTGGCATAAACTAGTTATCAACTTGTCATTAATCAAAAAGCAACTTTCAATGCCATGTGAATGCTGAATAAACCAAACGTTTGGCTAAACTGCGATTGAAATAAAACTAGTTTGCTTGAAATTTGTGTCACCGGTAGTTTCAATGAACTGTTTCAGTAAAGCCACGTGTTTCAAAACGCTATGAGAGCGAGTAATGCGTCATGCAAACCAAACACTGCGATCACTTGAAAAGACGCAAAGAGCTCCTGCAGCTGGAACAACAACAGTAGCTATATACGCTGTAAAGTTGTAAAGCCCTGTATGCAGTTAACGAGATTGTGAAAGAAAGAGAACTACAGTGACTTACAGACAAAATAGGACTTTAGTAAGAAACAAGGATAAAAACTTCAGCGATTTGTAAACAAGGCAACATAACAGAAAGGTTGCTTTGTTTTCCATCGAAACAGAAACATTTGGGCCAGCAAGAATGGCAAGGTTAAGTGGTTGGATTTTCGCAATCTTATTTGCCTACCAATTGTGTTTAGCACACGAAATGCATCACGAGCATCATCACGGTGATGATTATCACCACAGTCACCGTCATCACGATGATCATCACCATCACCACCATCATCGACATCACGACGATTATCACCATCACCACGACCACCAACATCACGGACACGACGAGGACCACCATCATGGACGATATCATCCTCATCATGATCACAACGAAGACAGTCATCACCACCACGAATCTAATGGGCATGAACACGATGATTATTATCATCGTTTTCACCATGAACACGATGACCATCACCACTATGGTCACGACAAAGACGATCATCATCAGTATCATGATGTCCATCATTTCGACCATGATGCCCACCAACATCTTCACCATGGCAACCATCACGATGACCACTATCATCATGATGATCATCACGAGGTAAATGTTTTAGAAGTTGCTACGAAGAAAAGTGCACTGACTTGAAAAAAGTAACATGCAACCTTTATTTCAGCATGACAAAGTTCTGCACCATTCAAGAAACGAAAGAGACGATCACGAAGCATCAAGTTAGTTTCCCTCAGTGCGGTCACGTGTCATGTGAAAGCTAGCACCAGTAACGACTTATTTTTTCAGATATAAGGAGTTCGGACAAGGAAACAAAGGATAAAAGTTCAAAAAATGAGGAAAGCAAGGAACTGGAGAAGAAAAAAGGTAATAAATGAGTTAAATAAAGACGTCCGAAAATTGTTAGAAATAACTTTAAGGAGTAATCTCAAACACGTTTTCTTTAGAGCCACCAGAAAGTCAAAACTGAAAATAATCTATATTTGAACAATTTTCACAATATAAACCACCGAAGAATTAGTGCATAACATCTGTTATCGTAAATGAGCAGAACAGTCGGAAGAATCGTCGAAAATCGAAGACAAAAGCAACGAAAGCCATAAACAAACCACTGAAGAAGCTCAGAACCACAAGACAGAATCGTCGTCGAAAGGTGGGACTTTAAAGAGCGCACAGATAACACTTAATTTTTGTTAACACAGTGTTTCCTTCTTCTTCACAAAAAAATCTTGCTGGTAGAAGATTTTATTAGGTGATACAAAAAGTTTACACACAGGTCAACCCGTTCTTTACTAAGATTTGTTTTATATTGCTCAGAAAACTTGGAAACAAAAAGCGCCTCCGAAGGGGACAAGAAGAAAATGAGTCAAGAAGGTTTGTGTCATTTTTTTATCTAATTCTACATGTCACAACAAAAGCATCGCCAGCCAATGTGCAGTGCTTTGGCTCTCACAAGCAAATAACCTGCAAAATGTCATTGTAGACCTTCACAGGGAAGTGCATAGGATGATTCACGGAAGAGAACCTACAGAAGGTGACCACTGCATAATTGCAATGTGTATTATGGTGTTGAAGTTGACAGTTATGAAAAACTATGTTAAACATCGTGGTAATCCGGGCACCTATTCCCAGGTTTTGTTTTAAAGGATAACAAATTTCTACAGCATGTAAGTAGGCTTGTAAAACTTAGGCTGAAAGAAGAAACATCCTCCTAACAGTGCTTCTCGTTCGGTTGCTATGTTGCCCAATCATTCTGAAAAGTGGCGAGACGGACAATTTGGTTAAGAGAAGAGACTAATGTACTTTATAAAAGCAATAGGCCAATAAAGACTTGTGAGCTACAGACAGTACACACTGTTTCGACCTATAACGTCTCATCAGTGCAGCTGGTAACATGACATTAGCCGTGTAGGCTAGTGTAGCCAAATTACGGCACTCCAGTTTGTTGTGAGCATCAGGCTGAAAAGCCATGCCTCACGTCGTCTCTTATTCGATGCCACAACTGGGCACTAGGCTAAACGGCCAATGTCCTGTCACCAGCTGCACTAATGAGACCGTACAGGTCGAAACAGTGTGCACTGTCTGCAGCTCAACAATGTACATTGTTTTGGCAATATAGGTTTCTTTTTTAGTAGCAGCATTCAATTGGGACAGTAATTCGCCATAAACTTTTTGTGTTGCAGAAGAATTGAAAAATATGAAAAACAAAAAAGATGACCACATTGCAGAACAAAAGAAAGGTTCGAAATAGTTTGTCTCCATTGTCTGTGAGTTCACTGATTTGGTCTGTTGCCATTCGTTAGTGCACTCGGTTTCTAACAGGTTATGTCGTTTTGAGATTTAATTGCATTGTGTTTGCCACCTTTGCACTGTGTTTAAGGAACAATTGATGATGAAGTCAAAAAGATGCAGGAAAGAGTACACACTAAAAGTGAGTAAAGCGTTGGTTGGTAGACTCATGTCGGTAAAAAGAAATCTCAAAACCAAATCAAACTTAACAAATAATATTTAATATTACACCATACGGGATACTTTGCCTTAGGACCCGAGTTAGTCACCGTCAAAATGGGTTGAAGGCGGACCATAAAATCTTGGCAGTATAGGCAGAAGTGACGCGAATTAATCTAGGAATGTACATTTATGTGTGCATGTTTTCCTTTTCTCACAGAAAAACCGACAATAAGCGACGAAGAGCGTAAAAAAGTTCACGAACATATCGAACACTTGACAAAACACAAAACTTCGGAATGTAAGTTGGCAAAAAATAATACTTGCGGTTGCTATGCCAAATTGTACAACCCCAAATATTCGGCTTTGCCAGATATTGAGCAGCTGCGTGAGGAAGAAAAAGCAAAGAAGAAGGAACATGAAGAGCTGGCTAACAACATGCACGCCAAGTTGGAACAATGTTAGTGCAATCAAACAGTATGGGTCAACTTAAACACGAAAATATCATATTTAGAGCCACAGTTTCAAACAGTATGTATTGAGTTGATTCGTCAACCTTTTGGGCATAGGATGTACCTGTTAGCTGAAGATTTGCAAAGTATGATAAATTGGAAGTTTTTTTGTCAATTTTTTTAGTTCAATTTTAGTGAAAATTTTGATTTTACAGGGGCAAAAGAAGAAAAGGAAAGGACAGATCACGATAAAGTGAATGATGGAAAAGGCAAAGAACTTCCGAAAGACATTGAACATCACTTCAAAAAATCAGGTAAAAACAAACGTCAACTACACAGTGTGTCAATTGCACACAGGTGANCTTCTTCTTCACAAAAAAATCTTGCTGGTAGAAGATTTTATTAGGTGATACAAAAAGTTTACACACAGGTCAACCCGTTCTTTACTAAGATTTGTTTTATATTGCTCAGAAAACTTGGAAACAAAAAGCGCCTCCGAAGGGGACAAGAAGAAAATGAGTCAAGAAGGTTTGTGTCATTTTTTTATCTAATTCTACATGTCACAACAAAAGCATCGCCAGCCAATGTGCAGTGCTTTGGCTCTCACAAGCAAATAACCTGCAAAATGTCATTGTAGACCTTCACAGGGAAGTGCATAGGATGATTCACGGAAGAGAACCTACAGAAGGTGACCACTGCATAATTGCAATGTGTATTATGGTGTTGAAGTTGACAGTTATGAAAAACTATGTTAAACATCGTGGTAATCCGGGCACCTATTCCCAGGTTTTGTTTTAAAGGATAACAAATTTCTACAGCATGTAAGTAGGCTTGTAAAACTTAGGCTGAAAGAAGAAACATCCTCCTAACAGTGCTTCTCGTTCGGTTGCTATGTTGCCCAATCATTCTGAAAAGTGGCGAGACGGACAATTTGGTTAAGAGAAGAGACTAATGTACTTTATAAAAGCAATAGGCCAATAAAGACTTGTGAGCTACAGACAGTACACACTGTTTCGACCTATAACGTCTCATCAGTGCAGCTGGTGACAGGACATTGGCCGCTTAGGCTAGTGTAGCCAAATTACGGCACTCCAGTTTGTTGTGAGTATTAGGCTGAAAAGCCATGCCTCACGTCGTCTCTTATTCGATGCCACAACTGGGCACTAGCCTAAACGGCCAATGTCTGGTTACCAGCTGCACTAATGAGACCGTACAGGTCGAAACAGTGTGCACTGTCTGCAGCTCAACAATGTACATTGTTTTGGCAATATAGGTTTCTTTTTTAGTAGCAGCATTCAATTCGGACAGTAATTCGCCATAAACTTTTTGTGTTGCAGAAGAATTGAAAAATATGAAAAACAAAAAAGATGACCACATTACAGAACAAAAGAAAGGTTCGAAATAGTTGTTTGCCTCCATTGTCTGTGAGTTCACTGATTTGGTTTTGTTGCCAATGCTAACAGTTTATGTCGTTTTGAGATTTAATTGCATTGTGTTTGTCACCTTTGCACTGTGTTTAAGGATCAATTGATGATGAAGTCAAAAAGATGCAGGAAAGAGTACACACCAAAAGTGAGTAAAGCGTAGGTTGGTAGACTCATGTCGGTAAAAAGAAATCTCAAAACCAAATCAAACTTAACAAAAAATATTTAATATTACACCATACGGGATACTTTGCCTTGGGACCCGAGTTAGTCACCGTTGAAATATGATATAGGCGGACCATAAAATTTTGGTGGTATAGGCGCAAATTCATCTAGGAATGAACAGTTACGTGAGCATGTTTTCCTTTTCTCACAGCAGAAAAACCGAAAATAAGCGACGAAGAGCGTAAAAAAATTCACGAACATATCGAACACTTGACAAAACACAAAACGTCGGAATGTAAGTTGGCAAAAAAAAATTCTTGCGGTTGCAATGTCAAAATTGTACAACCCCAAGTATTTGATTTGCCAGATATTGAGCAGCTGCGTGAGGAAGAAAAAGCAAAGAAGAAGGAACATGAAGAGCTGGCTAACAACATGCACGCCAAGTTGGAACAATGTTAGTGCAATCAAACAGTATGGGTCAACTTAAACACGAAAATATCGTATTTAGAGCCACAGTTTCAAACAGTATGTATTTGAGTTGATTCGTCAACCTTTTAGGCATAAGATGTGCCTGTTAGCTGAAGCTTTACTGGCAAAGTATGATAAATCGGAAGTTTTTTATGTCAATTTTTGTAAAAAGTAATTTTTTTTAGTTCAATTTTAGTGAAAATTTTGATTTTACAGGGGCAAAAGAAGAAAAGGAAAGGACAGATCACGATAAAGTGAATGATGGAAAAGGCAAAGAACTTCCGAAAGACATTGAACATCACTTCAAAAAATCAGGTAAAAACAAACGTCAACTACACAGTGTGTCAATTGCACACAGGTGACAAACTTAAAAAATCGTAAAATTTTGTGTCCCACTTCAGTTCCATTTTAACCACTATTACTGCAATGACCATAACATCGAGTTAACTTAATAAACCATACAGGTCAAGGGTACATCATTCAAAATTAACAAAAAGATTAAAACAAGAACTGAGTAAAACCACGCCTCAATAACACACTCCCCGACTACAAAAAAATGCAAAACCTGGCCATGTACCAACACTTAGACACACCAACGATCAATCATCTTGCTTTAATGTTAGCAAGCATACGTTCAAAAACTAGATATACATGATCGGAATCCCAGCATTATTCAGACAAAACAGTGTACTGGGGACCTAAGAAATTACTATTGGGCCCTTATGCCCGTAAGGCATCGAAAAAAGGAAATTGTTCCCATGGCGATTGTTGGATGGGTAAGTTTGTTTCCGACGTTGTTTAGATAAGGTTTTGCAAGAGGAGC
>QXVZ01033646.1:3793-28986 GCA_008931825.1 Phallusia fumigata
TTTTTTGGGGCTATTTAATTTAAAATTTTTGCCTGTTGCCTACAAGCGCAAGTGTGGGTGTTTTGTGTGTAATAATATAGAAATCGATTACTTTTGTGATGATTATTTAATCCCGTGATGTTTTTAATCGGATAGCAGTTCAAAACAGTCTGCATAGCTCTACTACTACAACACCTACACTATACTGCAAACCTATTTGAACTTTACTACAAAACGGCCAAAAAACAATCGTTTTTAGGAACTCACTCTGTCAAGAAGTGGGTCAATCTCTGCGTGCAAGTCAGTAAAGTCGTCGACCAAAATGACGTTCTCGTTGGATGGTTGAGTGGCCATTTCGATAAGTTCGGCTTCCACAGCGCCACCAACACCAATTGAGATGACACGGGTTGCCTTGGCTGTGAAAGATGCAAAAAATCAAAACGTTGTTCCTATACGCAACGACCAACCTAGCTTTCTTGAAAACTTGTTGTCGAGTTTAGTGTAGACTCAGCAACCAAATTTTTCAACAGTCAAAAGAAAGTTTACCTCTCAAGTTGCGAGCAGCTTCAGGTAGGTCTTCAGCGTCCTGTGATTTACCATCGGTAAGGATAATGACAACAGTTGGTACTTGCTGCTCCCTCCATCCGCTGTATGCCTGAATAGTTCAAATAATGGTTAGTTAGGCAAAAAGTGTAAAGAAACATGACGAGTTCGTGCGGAGTAATAATTTCGTTGGGTTATAATAACTTTGTGTTTTATGTTGGATGTTTCTGCGTGAAGCAGTATGTGAAAAGGCAGGCTAATGTTCGGGACCGAAACCAATAGGTTTTATCCATGTAATTGTATTTGGATGAAATTACATTGAAAACATTTCAAATTTACAACCTCGCTCGTCCCAGATTCTTTTAAACCGAGCCAAGGTGTCAATTTTCAATTCAATAAATCTTCCAGTTCTCGACAATTTACCTGCAAGTGGTGGTTGGTGACGGTGTTAAGAGCCTGGGCGGTTCTGGTTCCACGTCCGAAGTAGGGGATGTTGACGATGGCGTCCAAAACTGCGGCCTTGTCGTACAAGGTGTTGAAGAAAAGACGGGAATCAACCCATTGGTTGTAACGGGCGATCGAAACGCGTGCCGCGTTCTCTCCAACTTCGACGTCGTTCACCAACTAAGGGAATAGAGAAATGAGCTTTTTTGTGCTGTGGCTTGGGAGAATTAAGGGTATTTGTAAAGTGTAAACGAGGTGNTCTCTCCAACTTCGACGTCGTTCACCAACTGAGGGAATAGAGAAATGAGCTTTTTTGTGTTGTGGCTTGGGAGGATTAAGGGTATTTGTAAAGTGTAAACGAGGTGTCACTTGTTGGCTACGTTTAAAACAGTGGAAATTTTTGATGGTGCCAATGGCGGCTTCGGTTTGCCATAAATATTATTTTTTGCGTAAATGTTACCAGAAACGTCATATCCAAAACTTTACAGCGATATTAAGAAGCTTTAGTTCGTTAAGTGGGTCGCAGGCAGTGACGTGTTATTAGGAAATGTCGCGAAAATTTTACCACCGCATCGCGCAGGTTTAAGCCATATTTTTTGTCGGCGAAAAATTAATCATGTCGTACGATTTCGCGTGTGGGTGGTGTTTATCGGAAAATCTCACGAAAAAAACGAGTCGAACAACTTTTGCGGGACACGCAACTGCCTTTGGCTACAACACCGTATCGCGCAGCAAAAAAGGTTCTTAAATCGGCAATACATGAGTCAAAGTAAGATAATAAAAAAACGTACGACTAAGCCATGTAAATTGTCAACATCTTCCAGGAGGTGGCACCTGGCACTAAGCGACACGAGCACTTTATTTAATTTGTCAGGTGGAAAAGCAGCTATTAGCACTTTGGCGCGATTGTCAAAGCTAGAAGAAACTTGGCCTAAATTACGGAACGACGGAAATTAGGGACTCACGTTGTAGAGGAAATCGCGGACAAGTTGGAAGTTGTCGGATCCGACGGAACTGCTGGAGTCGACAACGAGCATCAAATCGATACCAGCACTGCATCGCACTGGAGTTGGGGGTGGTGCTAAAAAATAAAAAGATTTTTAAATATCCGATATTAAATTACGAAGTAAATCTCTCTTCCGATCGTGGTTTGCAAAAATACAAAGACGGAAAAAGGGCGGATCGTGTTCCGCAATCGATTAATTATGACGCTTTTATCCCAACCTAGGTGTAAGATCAATGTTTATTTACCAATGTAGGGCGAATCTTGCAAAACTTTTCAGAAAATGGTAGCCGGTCATACGTCTAAAATTGTGCACCGCGCTTAAAACTGTTCGAATACTGCGGTGGAATCACTGTTACATAAAGGCTTAAATTTTTCGGACCCACGCTTGACGTCAACGCCAAGTCGGCTTTGCCGCGAAAACAGCGTCAAGGCGTTCGACAAATCACAGCGAGCCGCGTGCGTCAGGCGGCTGACAAAGTTCGCGAGGCATCTCGCCGAACGGGTTAGTCCAGTGCCCAAGGTGATAAACGACCTTTCACCGTGACTAGATAATCTACAAGCACAAACAGGCGAGGCGCGTCGGCAGTGCCCGCGGGCCCGCACCACGTCGCACATTTGGCCCGCTCGACCGGCGTCCCAACTTCTGGCCACGTGGTGCCGCCTTAGGGCCAACCCGAGTTCCTATATGAAACCAACGTTCGTGGACAGCTTCAAATGACACACTAAAATTGGAACAAACGATTTTGCCCGAACATGAACTCCAGGAGATTGAAACTGAATTGAATAGATCTAGGCAACGTACGCGAATCCCTACTTGAATTTATACACAAATAGAACTGGCGGTTATTAACTATTCGTGGTAAGTTAGGTGGAAAAATCAAAATTACTTACTTTCAGTTGGTTCATCAGTGGGTACTGCAAGTAAAAAAAACAAGAAATACGTTAAATAAACCAATCGTTGCGCCACATGTGTGGTAAAGTCAAAAAATACTCACGTGGTTCTTGTGCACGGGCAACAGCCACCATCGCGACCAGCATTAAAAACTTAAGCACCATTCTGAAATAAGAAGATGAAAGAGCATTAGCGCAAGCGTCGGCAATTTGGACAAGTGGCTTGACGTCAAGGCGAAGTGCGATGAAGCTACTGAACTTCTGTTGCGATGCTAAGCTTAGTCGCGAAGTGGCTTACATCATTTAGCAAATATATCATGGTATTAAATTGGAAAATAGGCTTAGAAATACAAAGCTTCTTTATGTTAAATGTCTTCTAAAAATGGTCCTAAAAATCTAACAACGCCAGAAGGTGATTACGTAATGTACACGTTTGGAAAATACATGCATTAGTGGCGTGGGTGTAAATAAACTTGAAATTTAGAAGGCTGTTCGTATGTTGCGCAAAACCACGTCGTTTATTGGGTCGATCCCAAGTCGTCCAAAAATGCGTCGTTCCCTCACATTCTGATGAAACTTAAGCCCAGGGCGACGATTTGAGGTTACTCAGGTCTGGTGGTGAATCGCTAAAATGCCCTAGGATATTCTTTCTTTAAGGTCTCGTCTATAGTGCGGGTTAGTTTGATGCCTTTATTCCCAGTAAGCTGTAAATTCCGTAAGGGGAACATGGTAATTGTGCGACAGTAAAACCCGGTGGGTCCTTGACTGTACCCTTTAGGTTATTTTAATTACCAGTAATACCAACTAAATCAAAATTGCAACATTTTTACACGGTTACGGAATTAATAATTGTCACGATTAGGCAGCGATGATCAAAGGCACGAGGTAATTGCTGCGAAATGAAAAATGCTAATTGGGGACAAGGAACGGCTAGACGACTAATTGACCAATCACATTTCCGATTTAAGACGTTTACTTGAGTGGGTCCGCACTAAAAGATAACATAATGAATTTCGACTGCCCAGTACATTTCAAACTTTAATTGTGAAAATATATTCCTAAATTTTAGCATTTAACAGATGACGATCAGCAAAAATAATTATAAGATTGAACCCGAGCGGTTCACGCCATTTAAGGCATATTTCTATCCTAATAGATTTGCATCTTTCCTTATTCGAATAGAAAAGAGATATGTAGGCTATTTACCTGACGTCTTGCAGTCTTCCGGTGTGAAAAAAAGGTTATGGTAAAAAAGAACTCAGTGACTCGGCTGAAGATCGGGTTCTTCCCCTTCTTGAACAGCGTCAATACAGTTCTTACAAAATGACAAAAGAAACAACAGAATCGTTAGGTACAGAGGTTTACAAAGTAGTTTTAAAGCAAAATAAGAGATCTTGCTTCAAGATATGGTGCGTTGCACCCGTTTCTTGCTACAACTTAACGAAACAATTTACCCCAACCGCTATCACATGTTCCTACTTTGGCGCGGAACAAAATAAACTGGTCTGCGAAATATGGTTCTTTACGGTAGAGCTTTCCTGTTATGCGCGGTCTTTTATCTTTGAATACGGCCTGCTAACACCTTGCCACACCGGCCCCCCTTGACTGTCCACAGAAGCGTGTCTGTCGAAACTGCCGCCATGCAGCGGCTTTTAACGGCAGCGAGAAGATGAAAAAGGTTGCCAAGGATGCGAGCGGGCCCTTCTAGTTCGTCTCTTGAGCTTGTTGCTCCTGACCTGCTCAAGTCACTGGCTCACCACATAACTTCCAACAAGGCGTTTGGCCCGCATTAAGAAGTCTTGCCAGTGCCCCGAGGGCAAGTCAGCGATGGCCTCGTCGTCTCTTCGTTGTCGTTTGCTCCTCCTCCCGACTCGTCCCGTTGAACGCGCGAAGAGTTTCACCCAGCAAGCGCCAATCTGAAGCAATTACGTGTGCAGGACGTGGCATGCGGTGCAGCAGCAAACACGCCGCCCTTATGCACGTCTAAACCCCGGACGTACAAATTTCCGGGCCGCTATTCCATCAAAATCATACTTAGCAACTGGGCAACATGGAGCAAATAAACGGCACTCAACGTTAACTTGTAATGATTCTTTCTTTAGTTAACATAGGAGTGCGTCCACAAATTACTTTTACAACTGTAAATTGTGTGCGTCATTCTATTTAAATAAGAAAGAGGTGGGATTCTGTCTGTAAATGACATAACTTTACGGTTATCCTGTTAAAAAACAAAATTATTTTACAAACAAATTTAAGCCAAACACAGGACGAAATGATATGTTGGGGTAGGATTGAATTACTTATGCCACGGCATTAAAAGTAAAGCAGTATGTTCTACTTGTTTTTTAATGGTGGGAACAAAAAGAGAATCGCACATTTAGACAGATCGTATCTGTGAGTATACCGAGGGACCTAAACATCAAACGGATCAAAAATCATAAGCAACTATGAGTCACATTGCATCAGTGGAGTATATTCCCTTCTCCATTCAGCCTACTCGCCCTAATTGACATGAAAACAATTGGCAAGTATGTTTAAACAAGTTGGCGGCCCTTTGTTTTAACCCACACAGAAGCTTTGTCCACTAAAGATCAAGCAGTTAGCGATAATCCGTAGGCCGAAACTGACGAACCAAACGATGCTAAATGTTAGTATTTGGCCGAGCCGGTGATCAATTACCATAGCATGGACTTGTAATTATAGGATTGGAGTTAGTGTGAGTCGCAAGGTTGAGAACAGAANCACGGCATTAAAACTAAAGCAGTATGTTCTACTTGTCTTTTAATGGTGGGAACAAAAAGAGAATCGCACATTTAGATAGATCGTATCTGTGAGTATATCGAAGGACCTAAACATCAAATGGATCAAAAATCATAAGCAACTGTGAGTCACACTGCATCAGTGGAGTATATTCCCTTCTCCATTCAGCCTACTCACCCTAATTGACATGAAAACAAACGTGTTTTGGCAAGTATGTTTAAACAAGTTGGCGGCCCTTTGTTTTAACCCACACAGAAGCTTTGTCCACTAAAGATCAAGCAGTTAGCGATAATCCGTAGGCCGAAACTGACGAACCAAACGATGCTAAATGTTAGTATTTGGCCGAGCCGGTGATCAATTACCATAGCATGGACTTGTAATTATAGGATTGGAGTTAGTGTGAGTCGCAAGGTTGAGAACAGAACTGGGATAGAGTGATGTGATTGTCGCGTGTGCAAGAGTGATTGGACGTTGCAATGTTTGCTGCCATGCAGGACGAATTTGCAACCTTTTTGGGGCTAAAGCACGTAAAAATCGCTAAATATGAGTTTTCACATTTGCAACGCAGGAGTAAAACTGAAATGGTATTTAATGTCACGTGGAGGTGTCGGTGGTGAATTTGACGGTTTTTTTGAAGTATAAGAACATGCAATTTNGAAAACTACAACCTTTTTTGGGCTAAAGCACGTAAAAATCGCTAAATATGAGTTTTCACATTTGCAGCGCAGGAGTAAAACTGAAACGGTATTTGATGTCACGTGGAGGTGTCGGTGGTGAATTTGACGTTTTTTTTTTAAATTATCAGAACATGCAATTTTATAATAACTCTAATATTATCGTGCGTGAAAAGTCAAAAATTCGATTAATTGAAGACATACAGACACAGTTTTTCTTAAAATGGAATATTTGCGTTAATTCCTTACTGGATCTAAACTGGAAAAAATGTACTGCTATAAGCGCATGTAAAGTGCCCGAGTTATTTTGCCCACTAGTTTTACCTTATTCGTTGGCACATGATCCCGGTAACAAATTCCATTGGTCATTACAAAATTTAGCAACCATCCTCTAAAAGGTTTAGATGCAAATTTTAACTGTATAAGGTTCAAAGGGCTTCGGAGGACCTGGCGATTCATTTCAACACAAACAATCACACAAGAAGAGGTCTTATTTCACAGCAAAACGCAACCCAGTATCACTTTACGTTGTAACCAGGCACCGCCACGCCCCCGTAGCTCGGGGACGTAAGAATCGTTTACAGTAAGGGTTTGACCGGTCGTTCCGTCCACGTCGAAATCGTTAAAAACGTCCGACGCGATTTCGCTGGGTGTTTTATGGCCAGAATCGGCAACGGTTTGTTACGTACAATACCTACACAGGCGTCGCCGCCGCGTGATATTGCGACGTCGTGCGCTGTAACGATGGGAACCAGGCACCTGCACTCAAAATTATAATTATAACGGGAGTCGCTGTGATGACACCCGTGTTGNTTGGCAAGTATGTTTAAACAAGTTGGCGGCCCTTTGTTTTAACCCACACAGAAGCTTTGTCCACTAAAGATCAAGCAGTTAGCGATAATCCGTAGGCCGAAACTGACGAACCAAACGATGCTAAATGTTAGTATTTGGCCGAGCCGGTGATCAATTACCATAGCATGGACTTGTAATTATAGGATTGGAGTTAGTGTGAGTCGCAAGGTTGAGAACAGAATGGGATAGAGTAGTGTGGTGCGATTGTCGCGTGTGCAAGAGTGATTGGACGTTGCAATGTTTGCTGCCATGCAGGACGAATTTGCAACCTTTTTGGGGCTAAAGCACGTAAAAATCGCTAAATATGAGTTTTCACATTTGCAACGCAGGAGTAAAACTGAAATGGTATTTAATGTCACGTGGAGGTGTCGGTGGTGAATTTGACGGTTTTTTTGAAGTATAAGAACATGCAATTTTATAATAACTCTAAAATGTCATATTATCGTGCGCGAAAAGTTAAAAATTCGAATAATTGAAGACATACAGACACAGTTTTTTTTTAAATGGAATATTTGCGTTAATTCCTTACTGGATCTAAACTGGAAAAAATGTACTGCTATAAGCGCATGTAAAGTGTCTGAGTTATTTTGCCCACTAGTTTTACCTTATTCGTTGTCACATGATCCCGGTAACAAATTCCATTGGTCATTACAAAATTTAGCAACCATCCTTTAAAAGCTTTAGATGCAAATTTTAACTGTATAAGGTTCAAAGGGGTTCCGAGGACCTGGCGATTTCATTTCAACACAAACAATCACAAAAGAAGAGGTCTTGTTTCACAGCAAGACGCAACGCAGTATCACTTTACGTTGTAACCAAGTACCGCCACGCCCTCGTTGCTCGGGGACGTAAGAATCGTTTACAGTAAGGGTTTGACCGGTCGTTCAGTCCACGTCGAAATCGTTAAAAACGTCCGACGCGATTTCACTGGGTGTTTTATGGCCAGAATCGGCAACGGTTTGTTACGTACAATACCTACACAGGCGTCGCTGCCGCGTGATATTGCGACGTCGTGCGCTGTAACGATGGGAACCAGGCACCTGCACTCAAAAATATAATTATAACGGGAGTCGCTGTGATGACACCCGTGTTGTATACAATGAAATGAGAAGAATCTAGATTGATCGTTTTCGTACACGTAGAGCGGCGTAAGATTTCGATTTTGACCGAAGAGAAGATCAAAACACGTCGCCTCATAGCAGTGATCGTCAAAAACTTGATTACTTTTGATTCGGTTAACCGAACTGCTTTCACCCAGTCTCCTAGCAAATCCAAAAAGATGTCTTACACGTTACAGCAACTAACTAACTATAAGTACATAGTAGCTTGTGTCAATAGGAATCTGTGTGTCACACCAAATTTCGCGGCGTAAAATCTTCCAAACCTGTACTTGAAATTTGCAAGAATTANAACTAACTATAAGTACATAGTAGCTTGTGTCAATAGGAATCTGTGTGTCACACCAAATTTCGCGGCGTAAAATCTTCCAAACCTGTACTTGAAATTTGCAAGAATTACGAAATTTTTTTGTGGTCTAGTGACAACGTGTACTGAGAACGATGGCACAAATTTTTAGCAAAACGTGAATAACCACCCAGACCTAACGTTGTTAGTAAGTTTGGTGCCCCAAAAAGCTGTGGTGTTATTGTAACCACACATCATCCCATCCCCTACATGCCCGTCTTGTTAAGATTAAACAGTGTGAGACGACCGTGACAGTGTTCAACGTCACCAGCATCGAAACGCCGTCAATTACAACATAAACATTCACAAACAGTCAGTAAACCGGGCGTTGCGTCGCGTCAAACTGTCGACCTTCTGGTCGGGCCGGTTTTCCGATGATTCATTGCTATACAGCTTCATTATTTTTGCCTTTTGTATACACGGCCGTGTGGTGAACAGCTTTTGGCCATACAGTCCGCTCGCAGCGATTTAAATGCAAATTGGTGGTTGGTTGTGAATTTGACAGTGTATCTTGTGGGTTTTAAATTACCCAATACACGATGGTTTATCAAACAAACAATAGCAGCGCTATCGGCATCTAAAAAAAAGGATAACTGTGCGCCGCTTTTCCGAGTCATTTCTGATGATGAAAACAGCCTTTATCGGAACGTACAAAATGTTTTGCACACAATTACTGGCTTGTATATTTTTATTATCACTATTTGAAACCGTGGTTTACCAAAGTAAGGAATAACAGAAATAAAGATACAAAATACATGGAACTTGCGTACAGATGTTGCACACCTTTTAACAACGGTAGCGGCCATTAATTCAACCTAAAGCTCTTACCACGCTACCTTTTACTTCAGCTTTGTGTGCCCATTAAACAAAGCAAAAACGTGATTTGTATCAACGATTTGATCAATGCCAATTACAGAAACACTACGGTTTGTGTTATGATCATATCGCTTGATTCATTCAACTCCATTTATGGGACGAGTAACGTTTTCGACACACAGAAACGAACCATGCGGTAACGTTTTCGCAAAGAAGCCAGGGTTTCTACAATCGAGGACGATCGAAGTGGTGGATAACGATTGCGATCGTAGAGCTCACCGGTGTGTGGAATGCGCTTTTATCTTTATTTTCAACGAACAATGACACACATTCACTGCACCAACTTCAACCCTTTTTCATACAATTGCTTTTTCTGCAACCGATGTTACTACCAGGTGTGGTTGTTCTTGTGCTACCAAATAAGGACATCAACCAAAGCGCAGTTTTTGTAGGATTTTATTGTTTAACTGAAAACCATTTAGATAAAGTTTAAAACGTTTGGGTGTGTTTCATTAAATGAAGTTTTAAATGGTTTAGACTAATGGTTTAAACTATGTGCCGCGATATATTCGTTTCGAAAATTTTAGGTCATGAGGACGAAATGCGGGTGTGCATGTCAACGCAAGAACCTCGTTTTAAACTTATTTGTTACCAAAAGCAGCCTTACCCATTATATCATGATAACACAATAAATTTATTTAAACTATTTGTTTTACGTTTTTCGCCTGAAAAGTGTGTCACGGGATCAAAGAGTTTGAGAATCACTGGTTTAGAATATCTAAACCTTGCACAAAATCGATAGTGTGTGACAGTGGCACCCGTTATGCAACTAACGGTCGTTATCTGTTCAACAGACGATGAGCTACATAACCAGTGAAGCGAAATGTGCGAGGATTAGAAGGCCGTAAACTACGCTAAAACGACCAACAAACACCGTTGAACTTGTCATATTCGTCACAGATACCGCAACTCCTGTACGCTCTACTTTGGCTTAAGTGTCTCTGATTAGTCATTGAGAGCACTTACGTGGTTCTTTAGTCATTCTTTGACGAAAAATTAACACACAACAAGCGGAGATATGAAATCACAACTTATATTGGGATAGTAACTTATATTGGATAAAACTTGTACATAGGGTATACATTTTATTGCAAACGTTTCGACCATTGCTGTTGTCATCATCAGTGCATAATTGCTTAATTAAGCTACTCTTCAAGTCCGTTTCTTGTGTTTTTAAGTATGTTGGGAAAGTTTTCGCTCTATATATGAAATCATTTCATAAAAAAAAACAGGGTGAAAGCGACGGGAACGAAAAATATTCTATGATTTCATCAAGGTCNCAACAGACGACATGAGCTACATAACCAGTGAAGTGAAATGTGCGAGTATTAGAAGGCCGTAAACTACGCTAAAACGACCAACAAACACCGTTGAACTTGTCATATTCGTCACAGACACCGCAACTCCTGTACGCTGTACTTTGGCTTAAGTGTCTCTGATTAGTCATAGAGAGCACTTACGTGGTTCTTTAGTCATACCTTGAGGAAAAATTAACACACAACAAGCGGAGATATGAAATCACAACTTACATTGGGATAGTAACTTATATTGGATAAAACTTGTACATAGGGTATACATTTTACTGCAAACGTTTCGACCATTGCTGTTGTCATCATCAGTGCCTAACTGTTTAATTACGCTACTCTTCAAGTCTGTTTCTTGTGTTCTTAAGTATATTGGGATAGTTTTTCGCTCTATACATGAAATCATTTCATAAAAAAACGGGCTGAAAGCGAAGGAAACGAAAAATATTCTATGATTTCATCAAGGTCAACCAGTTTCGCCAAAGAAAGTTATTCAGCAAAGCTGATTGCGGTTCACCCAGTAACTCTACACCCTGGCGATAACGTGCACACCAAATGCGAACACATTTGCTAATAACCGCAAGCACTTATCAGTTTAAACCATCAACATGAAACAGGGCGGTATAAGCCCTATGCGAGGATAAACAGTGCCCTATCGGGAATTGCAATCTGCCGTGTCAGGTGAACGGCTTTGAGCGATGGACTTGAGAGTTTCGCAACGGCTAATAAGAAGACCAACTGGATTTACCTGATTATGGTCGACCGAGACACGTATATCGTCACCAGCGCGGTTCTTATGTTGGATGGCTGCGCACAAAGAGTCGTGTTAATCTCACAGCGCGTGGTTTTGCCGCTAACTGTTACACGAAATACGGGAATTTTTCAGCTAAAATCCGCGATTTTTTTTTGTTGAAAAAAAGTTGCCAAAAAACACGTAGTTCGCCACAGTCGGGATCCGCTTAGCGGTTAATTAAGCTTAACGGTCGGTTAATTAAAATGCCGTTTTTAAAGTCGTCGTGGCTGAATGAAAGTTCGCAACGTGCGCAATACACAGACACGCCTTACAGAAGTCGAGGTGGAAATGGACGCTAATTTGAGACCTATTCTAGACAGTTTTGATTATAACAGGAGTTTAAGTTCATTGGCTAAGATTTAACTTCCCGTACTTCACAGTGGCATTTTCATTGGACGCAATTTGGTACCGGCGCATCATTTGCAAATTGCCACTTACACACTTATGGAATGCTACGCAAATCGATGACGTCACGTGCGTGATGACGCAACCATCACGGTCTGGCACCGATGACGTAAACAATGGCGTCCTGTTGGCGGTAAATGGTAAATAGTCGCGGGCGAAAATGCGAATTTCGCAGTAGGACTTATCGAGTCGTGGCCGAGGGGCGAGCGAGGCCAATCGCAATTTCGCAATTAACCCAAAGTGGTGAGAGCACGCGGTAACCCAAGGGAACACGGGTCAAGCACGCGAGGATCACGCCTCCGATGCGTGATCGGCAAACACGCTGTTTTGACCACTTGAGGACAGTGCAGTCGTAGCCTACAGGCAGACAGGTTGGAGCGACCGGCGGAATCGCAAAACCCGTTTCCCTGCGTTGATGTCTGCGATAGCAAAGGTGCTAATCCTTAACCAGTTGGGTCAGAAAAACATCTTTCTATTGAATTTTGGCTAAAAAGTGGCAATACCGTTTCCAGCAGTTCGTAATGAAATTTAGAATAAAATGCCTGAACCATGCCAAAAAAACAATGCTTTTGCAATTGATTTATTATTTCAAAATGCAAAATTCAATTTTATCGCAGATTTATTAGTTCAAATGCAAAATCGAAAACACGTGAAAGGGATCAGCTATTGATATATGTGAAGTTTTATATGTGTTTAAAAAACAAAGTAACTTGCGTTTGATAATATCCTGATATACGGACCGTGCTTTTTGCATAGGTTTTAATGTGGCTTAATTAAAACATGCCCAGCTACCAGGAAGTTTGGATGTAGCCGTCAGTGCAAAGATGATGCGATTGTCGAAATGTTTGAATTGAATTACAATGTATTCTATACGCACACGCTCTCTGGGGCTATGCTTTTTATTGCGCAACATTTCAAGTACGTATCTAGTGTTTCCGATGTTTAACAGAAGTTTGCAAAAGCACCAACACCGTTATCTCCACAAAACTTCAAAAACAAATTCCTATTCCAAATCTAACAGAGCGACAACTATTGCGTTTCCAAACAAATCAAACCGGCTTTACAAGTGAGTGTAAACCGCACCACAGAACAACGTGCACTTTCCGTACCGCGCTCAATTTCGACCAGGAGCCGCCAGTTTTGTGGCGCAACGTTCTGCGAAAGGTTTTTGTGTTTGTCTGCATCCACACCGCTAACCCGTGAGCCTGAACTGTAATGCACTTGGACAGCGGTCGAAAACAAATTCTACCGGCCCCACAGAGGTTTTGACTTTTTGTCGAACTTTACAGCAGTATTCAAATAGCGGAAAATTAGTAGGTACATTTTTTTACCAGGTTAAGTTAAAGTTATTGTCGTCACAATTAATTATGACCTTTCATAGAAAGCATAGTAAAGAAAAGTCGTGTGTTTGTAACGTTTTAAAGGAAACTTTGCAATTGTAGCAACACTAATTTGCCTGCACGAAAACCAACCTAGTTCTGGCGATAACATGTTTTCAAGGTGGTGGTAGCATAGTCTTTAAAAGAGGTTACTCTTTTTTACCAGGTCAAGTTAGGTTATTGCCGTCCAGTTGAACATGGCCTCACATAGGAAACACAGTAAACAAAACATAAGTCGTGTGTTTGTAACGTTTTCAAACAAACTTTGCGAATATAGCAATACCAATTTGCCAGCACGAAAACCAAAACTATCGCGATAACATGTTTTAGAGGTGGTGGCGGCATTTACAACACGCCAGTTACGTAGCGGCTGCAAATAACTGGAGTCCAGCCAATGTATACACAAAAACACATCTTTCGCTGCCAAGCCCATGTAACGCTGGTCAGTGTGAAATAGCTATACAGCCAAAACGCCAAATCGTTGCATAGATTTCTCAACTTCTTCTCGGATAACAGCAGAATTAATCGCGACATCTCGAAGAAGTTTCGTCTTCTTGATATCAGTTCGGCTCAAAACGAAATCCTCTTACGGCTTTGGATGTCACAGAAAGTCAGTGACAACCGCCGTTGTTACAAGAGCGTTTCAGAAGGTGGATTATAGTGCATTTTGAGCAGATATGCTGCAAGCATTTATTTGCCTGGAATGGCCGAGTGGTTACAACACAAACATGGCTAAATATACGCCGGGACCGCCTGGTACTTGAATATGAGAATTGGTGGTGGATTGTCGCCACATGGAATGTATTGGAAAACGTTTATTCTAGTGCATTCTTACATAAGTCCTGTGGGTTGTTTCAAAAGAGTCATACATTTAGAAACACAAGACCGAAAAAATGTATTTTTACTATTTTTTAGCGGAAATTGTAAAATGTTATGGCATTTCCAGGTCTTGTAACATGGTTAAGGCCAGGGATGAGCAATTATTATTTACGTGGGGGCACATGATAAACAGATAATATTGTGAAGGGCTAGACCAAAAAGATATTACATCCATTTATTCATAAAACCAGTAAATAGCACTGTTTTGACAAGATGGTTAGAGTATATGTTATGGCTAACCAATGAAAGTGTGGTTAATTGCCTAACAAAAATTGTCATTTATTTAATCTAATTATGTAATTTTTTTCGTACTTCCAAGTTGCAAACCTTTCCAATAAACCCTTGTACCAGAATTGGAGTATTTCGTACTTTGTCCGAATTCAGCGCCACACCACCACAAATTGTAACGTTTTTCACCATTACTGACCGAACCGGATCCGCAACACTTATCAGACAAACGCAAAGCGCTTTAACCATGAGAGCAAAAGGAAATTCCTCCTTTCAATTAAATAATCAACAGATAAAATCATTGCGTGGCATTTAACGATTTTTTGGAACTAATGCTGTAATCGCAATAATGACAGAAAGTTTAGTGAAACTAAAATTTTGGCATGACGTCAACAGTTTGAAATCGCGTGTATGTTTTCTATGGAATAAATATTGTGCCAATCGTTGTGAACAAACGGTAGTTCTCATAAAGAGAAAGTGTCTGTTACACAAACAAACAATTTAAAACGGCCTAACTTGTAAGGTAAAACTTTATTGACAATTTTCTTTAACGCCGATAAACGGGCCTTTTGATGTCAGAAGTTTAGTAATTAATACCTAGTGAGGTGAGAAAACACCTAAAAGCAGCTAGTTAAACGTAATGCTACGTCAATGCCCACGCATGTCTTGAAACTCGGTTAGTGATCATGGACTTTCAAATCAGGTACGACCAGTATCAATTAGACAGAAATAGAAAACCTCCTCTGGCCGCTCACGACAAACGCTAACATTCTCAATACGTTCGTTGTAGCCTATGACAAAGGCCACCGAAACAAAATGAGGTAATATATGGTGGTTAAGGCGCCCAGTCAATTTAGGTCCACTGCTAACGAAAATACAAAAAGAGGAAATGTCACAACAAAACATTTTAACTTTTCCATCAGGTAAAAATGACACCAAGCTTGGTACGCAACGAAATCAGGTCGCTCACTAAACATGATTTTCCACAAGCGAAGTAAAATTCCACGTGACACCAGCGAGACCGGATATTACATTTCCCTCCAATCTCGAGTGGTAAAATTTAAACCGATTTTAGTAAAGCCAATAAATTCGATTACCACTCCTTAAAGAGAGGCATCGTTAGGCAATTGGTGGTTAAGTAACAGTTCCAAGATCCTGAATTAAACGGAAATTGACACCAAAAATTTAGGCGCCAGCCCAAGTTTGTGGGTGATGAGAACAACATCCTATGTGACCTCAACACCGCTTATAGTAAACTGCGTCTTTTAATTAAACTTTAAGCTACAATAATACCAATCCCCCTTTCCACACAAAAACCCCAAACTCAAACAACCGTTTAAGGATCAAAGTTAACCGCACAGATCACAGATGTGGTTTGCTAATGGATTCGATCTTTGCATTTGGTCTCGCGAAATAATTTATCGTTGTACAAAATTTAAGCACAAAGATAAAACACCGATAATTGTTGTCATTTACGTTGCACAAGAAGCAGCAACAATAGCGAACGTTTTAAAATCTTCGAGCACAAAAACAAAGTTTTGCCGTAATTAAGTGGTTAAACGTCGGAAACTTATCAACGCCCGAAGCACTCAAGTATATAGAAGTTACTCGAAGATGATGATAATTTATGTTGGAAATTGTCGAATCAATCTGTACTGGGAAGCCTAGTAAATTAAAAACCTCCAGCAATTTTTCGACAAAAAAAAGGAAAAAATGAAACGAAAATTATTCATTCTTGACCAATGTAATGTAAAAGCAAAAAAAGACGCAAAAAACTGAAACCTCTGTAGTTATAATATCGAGCGTCCTTAGCGGATTTTGTTCGACTGTTTTGGTAAGCGTTTGAAATAGAAACATTTAAGTAATGGACACCAGAAAGCGAATGCTTTAAAACTACTAAAGCGCTTAAAACCATCTGGAAATCTTTATCTTTGAACGATAACGCCAGAGTAACAGACGACAACGTAGACCAATTTTGACATTCCAATACGCGGAAATCTATTTACAAACCATATTCAAGTATAAAAGCCAATTATAAGAGTGAAGTTTAAGGACAAAAGAAAAACACTTCGCTATGCGTTAAGGTTTAACCTAGTGACGTAGCTGGTACCAAGTAACAGTGAATCATCCTAACTATTCAAGATGTGATCTCATCCCACTACCACCACAATCGACGTGTCTTTGTCCTTAATACGTCCCAAATTAACTTGTGGACGATTATAGTTCTTTTTGATTGTTTTGCTTCAAAACAGTTAAACAGAGTGACGGGGCACAAAAAAATTAAACAGGTCGCGATATTTTTGCAGATAAGTCGATGATTTGGCTTCAAGCGTATAGCCTACTCGTATTTGAAAAAGTTTTGTGATGTGAAAATGGCAAGAAAACTCTTGTTTTTATTTATTTGGTATGAAATATATGAGCAGCATTGCAAAAATGTTGATATCAAGCGTTGTCATGCCTGTCAAATTAAATTGGTGGTTGACGTGCAAAATTGCTATTTGTAACACCTTGGCGCTATAAGAGTTTTTATGTGTAATGATAACTAGACAATTGCACAAGGCAATAAAATTTTAAATGCACGGATTTTATTGTACCAAAAAATAATCACAAAATGAGACCACGTCACAGAAGTGCAAAAACCCAGCGTTGGCAAAAATTTTCCATTGTTTCTCCGCTTTGAGCAGTCATCCTTTATAAAGGATATATAATACAGTTGTCTTGCGTTTCAATTCGAGCAAAGGCTAAATTCAGCTTTAACTCTCAAATTTTAATCTCTTCAGGCGCTTAGAGGCTTGTTTAAAAGCCAGCCAGTCGTCGTCCTGCTTTTTCTTCAGTTCAACCAAAGTTGTTTTAATTTCGTTAGCCTTTTCCGCTAGACGGCGCAACTTGCCCTGAGCTTTCTGGTGACGTCGCAAGGCCTTAGAAATCCTTTTCGATTCGTGCTTTATATCTTTCTGCAGTCGAACTGATTCGTTTTTCTCCGGCGCTTTATTTTCGCCACAAATCTTGTCAGAGCTATCTCCTTTGGCCATTGAAATATCATAAAAACGGGTCTGATTTCGAGCCAACTTTCTGCCTCTTAACTGGCCTTGACTGCGCAGTTTCTGGTTCATTTTCGCCTTTTTAAGTCGACTCTCTGACTTTAGAGCTGTAACTGGTTTGAAAAACTGGCGATAGAGCAGTCGTCGTGAAGATGGGATCACCTTGAATGACCTTGGCTGCAGGACACGTGTAGCACTCGAGCTTGGCCTCTTGGTGTACGAACAGTTTGTTTTTCTGCTTGCTTGATCCATGTGCATCATTCTATACGATTCGGCCCCTAACCGTAAAACGTTTTTAAAGACCCAACACCAACGGTAAGTTTTTAAAATTAATTGTCATTTGACGACTCACCTGTATCAGCAGACGAAAAAATGGTAGACTTGTGTTGCAGAGAATTTGCATGCTTTGTTTTCCACAAATGTTTTCCTCAATGACGAAACAAAGACTGTTTGTGAGGGAAAGACACAACAATACCAGTGAGCGAAAAATCAACCCATGACTGACTGATATTTTGTGATGCGAAAACTCTGTTTATGAAACTACTGCTAAAAACTTGGCTGTACTATTTTCCTTACTCATACCTTTGCGCAAACTAGTCGATGTTTGTTGAATACTTGTGGTGTTTTAGGGAAAACCTATTGCTTAGATGGTGTTGTCGTAGGCCTACATTGCAGGATTTGTGGTTGACAGCACTGGTTTAACAAAAACGCAAACCCAGCGATTTTCTGTCCTGCATTTTTTTCAGATTTGTATTTATTTATTTGTTTTTGTGCATGTTTCAAAGGGGTTGGATTTTAAACACCATTTTTTAAAATTTACTTCTTACATAATTTCTTTGAATAAAATATGTTTGTTCAAACATACCATAACATTTCAATTTTACTTTTTAGGTTCGTAAGCCGTTTGTTTTGGGGGAAAAAGGCAACTGCCAATTGGAAAACTTCCAAGTTCAGCCGAAACAGTAAACTCAATTGAACTAAAAAAAACGATTTCCTAGCAACAAAGGCCTATATCTGAAAGAACTGGAACGCAAAACAAAATGCGGACTCTCTCACATTGCACATGTATTTCGTTTTTGGTCGACTCAAGTGAGGTTATCTTTTTCCTTTGTGTTTTTGCTTTTGTAAGTTCGGGGCAGAAACTTTGACTTTTCCAGGCATTCCTCTCGATAGATCATGGTCCTGTCGAAAAATGGTCTACAGTTAGAACTTGTTTATCTAAACGCCACAAAACTGGATTCATTGCCATCAGGGCCTCCGAGAAAAATCGTAAGCGGTATAAACCCAGTTGGGGCCTCTAATACTTTATGAATACAGCGAACGGATGTTATTATATTACCGTTTTTAATTCATAAGGCTGTTTCACACCAGATGCGTCTACCGGTTGCGGTACGGTTTTTTGATCTCGCGGCAAGCAGCGGTGCATTTACACCAACCGGGACCAAAGTTTATCTATCAGACACGTCCAAAGCGTTTTATGTGTGATAGATAGATTTTGGTCTCGGCTGGTGTAAGTGCCTCCTGCTTGCCGCGAGATCAGAAAACCGTACCGCAACCGGTAGACGCATCTGGTGTCAGCCTTTTAATCAGCCTTTAGACTTCAAAACGGATAGAACCACGCCACTGTATCCGGACTTATATATTTGAACATACAAGATACTGTAACAATACTAGAGTTGTCCGTTGAATTGTAGGGAGAGCAACTACTGAATTACCTTCACGCTTCGTAAATGGTCTTTTTCCTGCTGATTGGTTTCGCGGGTTGACATAAACATGCTGATGGCAGTCTTGGCAGCTTCAAACCACAAAAATATCCCATTACGCAACAAAGTCATCACTTCGACAAGCACGACATACGAAAGACCAAAAAATGTTAATAATGTTATCAATCCGCCTTACCTTTGCCTTTCTTGCCGTTTCCAGGCGTCAATTTCACTTTAAATCTGAAAGTAACAAAAGATGGAAAATTTACGTTTGCGTTTCACATATATAGGAGGTGCCCTTGGTTAGTGTTGAGAATATGTCTAAGGCCGTGGTTTTCAAACTTTTTGGAACACAGACTTTAAGAGCAAGTTAGTGCTTTCATTCAACTACGTATATTTGCCTGTCAGCCGTTCAGTATTTGTACCTGTTTATAATTTAAGTTATTCCTTTATTATTTTAAAGTGGAACCCCTGTATAGTCGTCACGGACCCCAGTTTGGGAGACCCCAGTTGCATGTGTCATGTCGCTCCTATACTTCCCATCAAAGTGGGGTCTGGGTACGTTTGCTGGCAATTTGTAATTGCTGTGAAAATGTATTAGGACAACTGACGTAAAGAAGCCAAGTAACGACAGAAAACAATTTCAGTAAAACTTAATTCGCAGCTCCAATAAAATTAAATATTTCTGTTTCTGAAATTGGTGTTATTGGTTAACCGAAGTGCACAACTTTATGCTGCAATCCACCTATCATGTATGGAAATCTGAGAAATTTGAAACCACGTTTTTACCAATGAGGAGGAACATATTGGCGCCTAACAGAAAGAAGAAGTGAAAACGTGTCCCCTTGATGGAAATACGTATATTACCAAAACAAAACTCAAATTCTGTCAGCGAAAAAGCAGATGGGGCATGATAATTAAAATTTTGTAATTCATCCATCTTACCACCCTTCAACCTACAACGTTATGCAGCCGGCAAGTCGTCGAAAGGTCGTACATGTAACTCGGGTGAATCAAGCAACAAACATATCCGCTGATAAAGGTTTGCTTGGCATTAAGACATACACAGCCCTTGCATGCATTCTCTAAGATAGCCTGGTACAGCAGGTCACCGGATTCACACATAAGCAACCTTTGTTTAACTAGAACGGGTGAGATGATGCAGGCACTTCATTACATGCAATGTTGGAAATGTTTCAAAACACAAGATTTGGCTTGGTTTTGCAGCGTTTACCAGCCATTTGGCGACACAAATCGTTTGAAAAAAACTGTTTCGAACAATATAGGGGACCCAAGCCTAAGCTTTAGGCTAAACCTAATTACAAACAAAACTTACCCTCAACCGTTAGTTAAGTCTTGGCCTTCCACATTTGGTTTAAGAAACACTGGATTAAAGAAGATTATGGCGCCACCTCAAATTAAAGTTTCCAAGTGGCTAAGTCAAAAGTAAGCACAATAAAAACAATATCATTTTGTAATCATTAGAGGGTTAACCAATGGGTAAACTGAGGTAAAGGTTACAGTGCGAAACTTCTTGTATCAATCTATTATGTGTGGAAATTTGAAGAACTTAACACATTAACCAAGGCAACCTACTTGTAGTTCTGCATAGAATTGTACGGAGCGCAAACGGGTATAGCGAACAGAAGGACATCGTCCGCCACTGGACATCCGGTCAAGGTGTCCAATATGTCCACCACTGGGTAGAGAGGCAGGTGTTCTTCCTTCAGGACAGCTTCCTTCTCCTCGTCCGATTCCACGCCGTCGCCTGATATACACGAATCGCTCATGCGGTAATAATTAAATTATGTGATGGGATTAAACCAAGAGTGAAACCGGAAAAAACCGGAAACGGATAGAGTGGGTGATTATGGCGGTCTACTGTTCTTACACATTTGTATTGTGTAATACTTTGTGAATGTCTGTGTAAAACTGTAGACACACTTGCACTGAGTTTTTGTCTTTAACTGGCGACAAAAAAGAGCGCCAAAATTACCCAGGTGTAATCGACGGGCGACTAAAATTGCAACCCAATAAGCTTAAAAACAATATTGCGGCCATAAAACACGAGACACGGCCAAGCCTATTCAAAAACATAACTGCAGATTTGTTGGGTAAGTCCTATGTAGACTTGTAGACAATGAAGAGATCCAAATTATGATAAGACAGAAAGTTTGTTTGTGTAAAAGCGCACTAAGCATCGAAATGAGAGATCTTTTCCCGATTGCAGAGATTCTTGTAGTGTACGATGCCAGGAATTTTAAGGTCACTGTGTGACATTGCCTCTGTTTTACAAACGGGTCAATTTGTGAGCAGCACATTTTTCGAAGATGCATTGTTTTTGACGTAAGGTAACGAAAATGTATATCCACTAAAATTAGTAGTAAAATACTTGAATAAATATAATTAAGCAAACAAAGATGTTTATCCGTTTTTATATTTAATCGCAAAATGTAGGGTGATCATAATCGAAATACCTTTTTCATGTTCTTGTTGTGTCGAAGGGTTGATCGTTGCGTTATCTAATTGAAGAAAGGATTTGTTTAGTTTGCCTTAAAGTTAATAAATTTGAACGTTATAAATTTAACAACTGGCAAACACCTGATGGTTTCTCAGTTGCTGGCTTTTCGGCAGAAGAAGCTTTTGTTTGTGTGATCGGCTTTTGACCTGACGTAAACAAATGATTTAATTCAGGCACTGACTCAGCATGATCTAAAGTTCATATTTGAACGTAAAAAAAGGAATCCTTCCTAACCGTGCTGTTTCGTCTTCGTCTGTTCCTGTTTCTTGTTTTTCTTGCTTTTACTTCTCGGGGCACTGGCGGACTGCACACAATTTTTAAAGAAACTTAAATATAGATGGTCATAAACTAGTTACCATCACCAAGCGCAAAAAAATCGTTCAAAACAAAAAGTTCGTTCGAAGAAAGACACAAAAACGAAAAACAGGGCTAAAACTTTTTTTAATACATAGTGTGACAAAACCTTGTAGCACTAGCAACCATAGGTTGAACCAGTAATTTTCAACAAAGGTCACTAGGCTTAGTAGGGAAGGAAGTCTGTCCAAAAGGGGAACTAGGAAAAATTGAAAAAAACATAAAGGACAGAATGCCCGGGGCCTTACTTGGGAAAAAAGTGAACATTTGCCTTCCGAGCACTAGAGCGGCTTGGCACTGGTTTTTAAACTAAGTTGCAACGTCAAGTTGTAATGATTTAATGTTGTGAGAATTTGTATGTGTCATATTCTATTAGGGAGTGATACTTAAATAATAAGAAGCACTGACTGTTACCTGGAGTATTTCCATTTTCAATTGTCTTTCCTCTTCGTCCTGATCTTTATATTTCTCCTTGATTTTCTTTAATTTATTCTACACAAAAAGCTGAATGCTTTACGCTGTTTGTTTTCACACATACTTAAGAGAAACAGTGCCCCACCTTTTTCCCTCTTTTTGCTGGTTCTTGCTCTTGAGTTATCTAAAAAAACAATAAAAAACTTAGGAACAAAAAACATGGATCTAAAGTGTAGCTTAATTAAAAACTATCAGTTTTGCTATGAAAATAAGAGAATGAAGACAAGAATACATTGTAATGCAAACATTGCAACGATCACTGTTGTCATCAGCAGTGGATAAGATTGTTGTAACTGCATTGCAGTGAATTCACTATATGCAAGCTCTCTGGCAGTTAGGTGCTCAATTAAACAACAAAAATATGGCAAAGAATTTAAATAGGAGATTTTTAGTTTTATTTTGTTACCTTGCCAACTTGGTTTTTCTCCTCATTGGACTTGTGTTGGACCTGCTGCTGTGGTTCAGATTTGTTTTCTTGATTTTGATTTTTCTTTTGTTTTCTCTGTTCACGTTTTTGCTTGGCTGATAATTTGGGTTTGCCTGCTTCTTGTGCAACCTTCAATACATAATCAAAATTATTTTGAATAAAATATAAACACAAGGTTGATCATGACGACACACATATATCACGTAAATTTTGTTTTTATGAAGCTAAACTTTTTTCAATTTTGATTTTACGGGCATCAAAAAAAACAAGGCTCAATAGCATGTACTGTGGTACTGGCTTGACTCGGCCTATCTTTACAAGGTTATCATACTGTTAAAAACCTATGTAGTGCTAATGGGGCTTGTTCATCAAAATCACATCTGCTAAAACTTATTGCCAGCAATTTGTTTTGGACTTAATTCTAATCACAAAACACAACTGACCTTTTCAGGTATGACAGGAACAGGTGTGTCATCGCCGAGGTACACAAACTTAACATCAACTTCTTCTGCCTAAAATAAAAACGCTGCAACAGTTTCGTTTATTTCTGCAAGAAAATCTTAATACATTTTAGCTTGGCAAGGTCCCACGGTAATTTGTCAAAATTCATTTAAGAACATCATTTTGAGTTTGCTGGTCAAAAATAATGATGATGCATGCAGTACATCTATTTCAGACCAAAGCAGATTTAACTGACAAGCCTACACTAATCATTCAATATTGAGTGATATTGTATCTTTCACTACAAACTGTGATTGTTGGTGGATATTATGAATCTTTTTAATTCAATGTCACTTTGCAGGTCAAGTTATCCCTGGCTGCAAATAAAACTGAAAGGTGAAAAGGCTTGTTTTAGCACATCATGGTTTGGTGAAGACAACAATGAAATAAAAAGTAGCAATCAGTAAAATATCACACTTGCAACTATTATCTACCAGCCGCCTACTAACCTGTTCTTTGTATTCATCCAGTCGGTACTTGTCTGCAGTGTTGTATTCCATCTTAACAACAGTGTCTGGGTATTCAAACTGAACGCCAGCTTCCGAATTTATTTTGTCTTCTTCTTCCTTGTCATTGCTCATTTCAGCAGTGTTAGATTCATTTTCCTTTTCTGCATCAGCGTCATGCTTTGTTTCAACAGATTCTTCCACTGGAGAAACAGCATCGGTATGTGGTTCTTCATTTTCCTCATGGTTTGGTAATTGGCCATTCTTCTCAGCATTCACTGCCTCGCCTAACAAATAGAAATACATAGATTTACCTTCGCAGTCAATCGTCTTCATGCAGTGGTTAACATTTTTTCTCTGCTACCAATTNACAATTTTAACGAATGCTACGAATTTTGGCCATTTACGAATTCTCGTGCATTTTTTTATTTGCTAGGAGGAAAAGCTTCCGCATTTTCTTGAAAATTTACGTCCCATATTTCCTTGAAAATTTTACGCCCAGCATTTTCCTTGAAGTAAAATCTCAAGATGATTTAGTAAAATAAAGTTTTCTTACAGGTTTTTGTAGTTGAAGCACAGAATCGCGGAGCAGTCTCACTCCTTCGCTTCCGATCCCACATTTCCACAGCAGCAGCTCTTCAATGTTGTGAAGGCAACGAGCCAGTGATGCTGTCCCCGGATTACCGATGTCGTTGCCGGAGAGGACAAGTCTCTTCAGCTGATGGAAATGCAAACAACACATGTCAAGTCGTAACAAATGCAAACATACAAAAGCAACATGACGAATTTCTGACCAACCCACGATCGATGCTTGCACTACTCTCAGTGATATAGCATTGCCGTTTAAAACTAGAAGGGTGGCTTTCACCATCCCCCCCTTCCATATANTGCCATTCCATATACACTATCACCTTATTTAAAAATGCATATATATTGACCGTGTCATTTCGCATTGGGTCCCATAGTTACTTAACCTTTTATAACATGATTGTTTCTGCAGGCAAAAACGCATAGGTCCCCACATACGCAAAGTTGTAGAAATTGTGGTTCACTATAATGTATGTACAGAACAAAAGAAGATATTCTTTCTTTACTTTTTTGAAAACAGGAAATGAATAACAGAACTAATAATATAAGTAACTATGACCCAACCTACAAACTTTGAAAGGCTAGTTAACTGCCAGGGTTATAGGGTAAACACAGCAACAAATTTACCATGATGGCATGTTATACACACTGTCTATATTTC
>QXVZ01033649.1:0-17251 GCA_008931825.1 Phallusia fumigata
TCATGGCGGGAAAAAGTGGGGAAATGGGAATGCTCCTTCCCGGAACATGGTTCCCACTTTTTGGGGGCTGTTTTTTTGTGTGACAAGTGGACACAATTGTCGAAAATAATCACTGCGGTGGAATAGCGTACCTGTGCCAGCTTCTATTAGTTTTTTATTCCTGTTACATATAGAAACTTGTGGGATTTACTGAAAACTGGCTGGAAATTTGTTGACACCCCGGAAAATGTACATTATTTCTAGTCCTGGTGACAATACGAAAACACAAAATACGTTTGTTCGTAAAAAAACCTCTTCCGATAAGTAGACAATTTGTATAGGGGCTGGGGGCCAAATGATTTTGCTTGACGGGCTGGGTTTGGCCCTAGGTTGCCGACCCCTGTCCTAAGCCTTAATGATCCAACGATTCCAGCATACTAGCAACATGTGCTAAACCGGATCAAAGCCAACCTTCCAACCAATAACGCGCAGCAAGGTGTAAGTTAGAATAATCTAAACATCAGTGGGATTCGAACCCGGACTGGCTCTCTACCAACTGAGCTGCGCAAGCTCGGTGGTAAAACTGCCGAAAGTCGAATCACATACACCGCTGTATGTTGCCTTTGTCAGCTTCTAGTATAAGGGATCGCCAGATCGACCATAGGATTTAACTGGGAATTATATGCCCGCGCATATTTGGTAATCCGCCTTGGAGCTTTCATGCAAACCAACGATAACGGCACCCTCATATATGAATCACAGTACGCCAGGCCTGCCAGGTGCGTTATACCGAATCATAGTCGGCCTTTCAAGCATCTCCAGTCAGCAAGGCGTGGCTAGAAAAATCTAGTCTGCGGTGGGATTGGTATTAGTATATTTTTGATGAGAGGAATATTTTAGTTTCATTGAAGAAATATTATTGCGAATAATCTTGTTCCGTAGCAAGCTGTTTTTTGTGCAAATAAATACAACCTTATTAATAAGCATGTTTATGAATTCTTATCGCTGGTGCGTCGAAAGTCAAACCAACTTTTCCGCCGCATCAAAAAAGTTTGAGAAGCACGGCCTATATGCAATTGTTCTTCTTTCACAGTTAAAACATGCGGGGATCCCGAACCAATCAACAATGCTTCACTTACATACACTGGGATGACGTTCCGATCCACTGCAAGATACAAATGTTTGTTGGGTTATTTCTTTGACCAACTCGCCACGCCCAGAAAATCGGAGTTACAAGTTGTTTGTGCTCCTGACGGAAGGTGGACGCCTTCTGTAGAGAAACAACAATGTGCCGGTATAGGATTTAACAAATTAAATAATTAAATAAAAAGAAATTGATTAGTAACATGAAATTAATGTGAATTAATAAGGTATAATTCAGAGTTATTAATTGAGAAATTAAGTCTTTTGCAAATTATCCCATTTTAACGATTTAAAACATACCCAGAGAGAACTTTAAAACTTTTATGTATTGTGATTTGTAAATCTTTAATCAAACATATTAACCACATTTACATGCTGGTGTACCTTACCCATTGACAACATTTGCCAAATTGTTTTCATTCTGTTACTTTTGGTTTTTAAGTTGTTTTGTTGCAACTTTAGCATTTGACTGTGGGAAACCCGGTGAAGTGAAACATGCCAGATTGGTCTCAGAATCGTATTTACTCGGATCAAGAGCAAGATATATTTGCTACAGAGGTTTGTGTGTTTTCTATCTGTGGAAATTAGCAAGAAAATGCGTAGTTGTATTGTGCTCCCGTTTCAAATGTGCAAAACATTAAGAAATTACAACGCAATGTATAATCCCTATGTAATTAATTTGGGTAACTAAAGTGTCTGCTAATGTTTTTTTAATAACTAAAGATCTGTTTTTATTTAGTTGTGACAAATTTGTTCGCTGTTCTTTATAAATTTCTTAAATCAGCCTCTATTTTAGTGCTAATGAGAAGATACAAGTCAATACTTGTGTGTAAAAAATGTTCTACGTTTCGATAAAACGCAGTTGTCATTATCAGGAAAGATAGAAAATGTTTTACAGGCAACTACTGGGTTGTATCTGCTATCTGAAGAGTCGTTGGCGAAAAAAAAAACTTTTTGTTAGATTATTTTTACTATTTGATCATTTTCTGCCCAGGTTATGTGGTTGACCACGGCGAGGACGGCTACCCTTCAGGTTCAAAACCACTTGCTACTTCGATTTTAATCAAATGCCAACAAACTCTTTCATGGGAACCAAAACCCAAAGACGTCAAATGCGTTTGTAAGTTATTTATAACAAACTCTAATGCAGTGTTTACCAGCTGGGGTGTTGTTTGCAGGCCTTAGAGATGCCACGATTAAATTACTGGATTTTTTTTCATTAATTTAAGTATTACCAGGTATGGTTAATATTACTTGCAAAATAGACTGACAATACCTCATGCATAAACTGCAGAACGACACTTTATTTTAATTTGTTCTTTTTGTAATTGCCGTGAAGGCCGCTAAGGGGGCCGCGATTCACAAATCTCAGCAAAAAGTCGCCGAAAACAAAACTATTTTTTATTTTCCTGTTGTTACTTGTATTTTACCCTTGGCGGTCAAAACAACGCCAAAATTCGCCATGTCAATAGAGAGTCTACCAGTTATTTTGCGGAAATTTCTTGATCAGGGAAACAACCGAAGCGGGAATAGAACCCACAACCTTGCGAGCACGGGGCAACCACACTAACCACTAATTGATCTTGGCACTAAAACATTAGCTGCGTAATTGACTCCCTGCTTTTGAAGCATAGTTGTGTTTGATGTTTGGTATTAAAATCAAGCAAGAAGGCCTGGAAAAGTGCGCTAGGCTTTTGGCTCCAAACATAAAATATTAAAGGTAATGTTAATGTTAACCATTTTTGACTACAATATGTGACTCGNCCGGCAAGTTACCTGTGTGAATTATTTTGCTTATAAGTTTGTTGTTTTGAAAAAAAGATTTACATTTGTGTCGTAAACTTAGAAATTGGCTTTTGATTCGAGGAAGATGTCTAAATCTTGACATTTTAACTGATTTATGACATTGGTAATCTTTACTTTAACCTGTAAACAAACATTCTTTCAGTGATCCAGTGTGTTTTGCCGCCGAAACCACTAAGAGCATACTACACTGGAGGGAGACAGGGAGCAGACGGATCTAAGCAGTTTCGATTTCGTGACGTCGTCACTATATCTTGTGCCCATGGTTACGTGATGTCAACCACCAAGTTACTTAGTGCTGTGGCAACTTGCCAAGCTGATGGAAAGTGGAGTAACGACCCAGCTGATGTCACGTGTGTTGGTATGATCATTCCAACATTTTTATTTGTTACTTATTTTGCCAATTTGGGTCAATTTTTTTACTCATTTGCTGCACCCAACGTCATAACAATTACTTTAACGTAACCCTGCGGGGAATTTGGTTTACCCGCGTTAGGTTAAGTTTTACACAATTTTACGCATAGTTGTGTTGACAAAGATCACCTGCGTAGGTAACACTGAAATTTTAAACGCAAAAAAGCGTTTCAGATTTTAGCTTTTTATATTGGCCGATATGCTTTGTTCCCAAAACTCTTGGCATCAACCGATTTTTGTAGATAACCCAAAAATTGTTGTTTATTGACTTTCTCGAAACCTCAGGATGCAAGTAATACATATAGGGTGTTGTGATTTTGGGTTGAACAATTATGCACTTGAATATATTTACGTACATATTGCAGCGTAACATGTTATTCTGCCGATTCTGTATTTTGTTTTGCAAAATTAAGCACCATTACAATTTAAAAAAACTTACTCTGCATCGTTTTAATGGTCCAAGGGCATCGCTCAATAATTTCGTTTCGCGGCCAAACTGTTTTTGTGTCAGTAAATACAACTTTTGTAGTAAGCGCCTGTATTTGTGCGTCGAAAGTCCAACCATCTTTGCCAAAAACGTTGCATCGAAAAAAGTTCGAAAAACACTGAAGTACAATATCATCCTCAGACATAACCTGTCCCAACCCTGGACCAAGACCAATGACTTCTCACGACGGCGATTCATTTCATTACTTGGCCCGGGTTACCTACACCTGCAACAGAGGTTACTTCATCTCACCAGGAAAGTCGCAATTCACCATCCAATGCTCGTACACTGGACAGTGGGCCCCGTTGTTAGAACTGCAGTGCAAACGTGAGACTTCTGTGTATCTTGCATTACCAGTTATCGGCAAGTTTTCCTTTCTGAATGCTGACACAGCGTCCTAAACCGTTTTTTTCTATTGACCCTTTTACCGATATTCAAAACTAAAATTCACCCCGGAAAAATAGTTAGTATGTTGACATTAGCATGTCATGCGAAGCTCCGCACTAGAGGTGAAGTTTTTAAAATTTATAAAATTCACCACTGCAAAATAGATTGGAATGATATCTTAGTCAATAAATGAAACTCACAGAAACATTTTCAACAAAATCTCCCTTTGGCAAATACATCAGTCACTCCAAGTGGGGGTTCCCCGGTTGGGAATCCCCGTGTCAGCGTATCAACGCTTCATGTTGTTAGGTAAAACTTGAATAACTTTCTCTTTCAGCCGTGAATTGTGGCAACCCTGGTTCTGTGAACAACGCACTGCGACGCGACATCAGTGAAAACTACAGCGTTGGATCCCTGGTGGAATATTTCTGCTCGCCAGGTTTCTACGTAGCAGCCGAGCAGGACGCGGTGGGAGCTTGGATCGTCGGAGATGAGAGACGAAGCAGCGCCAAGTTGCTTTGCTCACCCACTGGGAACTGGCAACCGAGGAAGGCTGAATTACATTGTAGTGGTTGGTGGTTTAGGAAGTTTCTTGTTATATACAATCTATCTCTTGTTATTAGTTTCCTTGTGGATGCTTTGCTTATAAGTTCGCTTGTTTGTAAAATTAAATTTCTGTCTCATGACAGCAACATAACATCAAATTTCCGTCTCATAACAGCAACATAAAATCAAATTTCCGTCTCATGACAGCAACATAAGATCAAATTTCCGTCTCATGACAGCAACAAAAAATCAAATTTCCGTCTCATGACAGCAACAAAAAATCAAATTTCCGTCTCATAACAGCAACAGCAAGATATTCTTTCCTGTGTTGCAGACCGCACGTCGGCCGTTACTTTGTACGAACTTTCACCTGACGGGGAAATTTTCCACCCCTGGAGTTACTTAGTGATTCCCCCGGGTGCCAACTACTTTCCACCAGTGTTGGAAGGAGCACAGGGGAGGATAGCTGGCCAACTGCCAAACATCGAAAACTTGATTCCAGCCTGTGAAACTATTGAGGTAAATTTGAGCTTTTAAAACGTTGTGCCATAGTTAAGTTCCAATGCCTTGTTGGGGTGTCACGGAACTAGGTGAAAATGTAAGAATCTCATTTATTTCTGCCTTGCAGGTAATCTCGAACTTCGAGGTAAATTGCTCGATCGCCTAACTTCAGTTTTCCCGCTCATAATAAAAGTTCTTGTTGTATAACATTTCATCATGTGGCTTGATAGTTTCCTTTTGCTTGTCTAATAAACAGCCTTTCGTGTTTTCTGATGTGATAGCGGGCCACGAGATGTTTACAAAACATTATCTGGGCCACAAACAAAAAAAGTGAAGAACCACAGGACGATGTAAAATATATGGAAGATAACTAAGTTACTGCGATAAAATTACAGTGAATCCCTTGTTTGCAAGATTATCGATCCAAGTATGGCTTGTATCTGCTCAACTGGAATGCTGGTGTGCAACATATGGGTTTAAAATTTAACTTTGAATTTGCATAAAACGGCATTGTTGGTGTCCCATTCCGTCAGATTTGCAGTTTTGCGAATTTTGCATATTTTCTGTCCAACGAAGTGTTAATAATGTAAACAATCTAAATTCGGTCTAATTTGTAGGTGATGGCTGTTCACCATCTCGGCCATTGGATCCACATCACCGAAGATGAAGTCGCAACATCCCATGTTCCCAAACTCATCCTGGAGACAGCAGTCGAGTGTGGAGTGATGAAGATGTTTGATGGAGAGCACGATACTTATTGGATGCCTGAAGAAGTTGGTTTAATCATAAATCGTGGTCCGGTTAATTGAGTTATTATAATTTATGCCATCAACTTTTTAATGGGGAAATAACAGCATTAAAATGTTTGCATCGTTTTGTTTAAACTATTTATAGGATGCTTGAGCCTTGAAGACGTCGGTTTTGTTTATAAATCGTGCTAGTTGATTGCGCCATCTTTCTCTTCTCGTTTCGCCAACTTTAAAAATGAGCTGAAAATACTGAAATGTTAATATCGTGTCGTATAGACCATGTTAATACATACAGACTCAATGAAAATATACATGACAGTACTGTGTATACATGGCAGTACTGTGTAAATCTGGCTTGTATCAACTTATTGAGACTATTTAAACCCGCAAATTGTGCGCTTACATTGAAATACCAGTTCTTGGGAGGAAATTATTTGGAAAAAACTCTGACCAAAGTCAAATCGTTTCCTGCAAATCAAATTGACCCCTTCACACAGGCCCCTTATTCACCGGCTTACTATAAGACTTGGAAAGGATGGATCGTCAGCATCACTTTGAAGAGACCTCACATAGTGGGAAGTTTTCGGCTTCATACCTCTAGGAACTTTGAGAATGATGTAAAGGTAATGAATTTTTACAAAATATACTACTTTCTCAACAGTAAAAGCTAGGTTTAAAAAAAGGAATGCTTTTGGATATTTTTGTTGATTAAGATGAATATAATTCTTTCATTGCTGATTAAATTAAACTGTTTCGCTCTTTTTTTCAAACACTTATAGAAATTTTAAACTGGTGGACCTGTTGAATTCACGTGTAGCTACAACTTGATCTATGTTTTTTTGCAGACATTTTATGTTCACATTTCAACTAATGGAGTTTCCTGGAAAACTTTAGGACCATTCCAATGCATTGATGCGACAAAACGGATCGAGTACTTCTATGATTTCAAACCTTTTCTAGCCAGGTAAGTAAAAAGGCAAAAATATGCCAGCAATATATTATACGATTTGTGTAAAAATGTTGTGCTGGAAGCTATGTTTCTGCATTAGGTTGAATGAGTATATTTGCCTGAGCACTAGGAATCGTATGTTTATACTTTATGCAGGATTAATCGATTCCTTGGCATGGTTCGAGTTCTTTTACGAACTTTGCCATTGTTAGTTTGTTCCTAAAACTTTACTTAACATATTCTGCTCAGTGAATGTGAAGACCCATTGTGAAAACCTCATTAGCCATATTCCTTTCGAAATTAAAACAAAAAGGCTGAGATTTCAACGAAAGTCTCTCAAATGCTTGGAGGTTGCACTGAAAACCAACCCAAACTTCATTTTAGGTTTAAACTAATTTTACTGTGACAATAAATCTTCGCGAAACGAAACGCATTACCGTTTGTGACCTAAGACCTTTTCGAACCAATCAGGCCTTCAACTTTTCTTAAAACACGTTATTTAAAACACGAACAAATTATTTTTCGCAAAACGTTGTATTTCCAGGTACATCAAACTGAACATAACTTCGACAGCGATGATGCGCCCTCCAGTGGTGAACAGGTTCGGTGTTTTTGCTGCGAGCTTCGACTGCGTGAAACCTGTCACTTACACATCCGACCGATTCGCAATCCCTGTATTTCTCTCTACACTCGTCCTGTGTTTCTCGCTCCTTTTCATCCACGGAGTGAGGAAAGATCAGAAGGCGAGATGGAAGGTAGAATGAGCAAATACTATTAAACAGGAAGTTTTTGACACACAAAGACACTTACAATTAGAATCCACAGNCATTCTCCGCCGCCCACACGGTGGCGCTGACGACCTCGTGTGCGCTGTTGGTTTTTCTTCAGTTCCTCGTGCGAGTTTTGGCGGGAAAGTGGACGCGCAAGGTGGAGGATTGTGGGAGTTATTTCCAGGGTTTGAATCCGATTCGCTCAGCAGCTGAAGCAATTATCGCAGCTGTGAAGAGCTTGTTTGGAAGTTTTGTTGATCGCTTGCCAGAGAGAGTGAAGCAGTTGTTTAGAGGAAGTGTAATTGACGATGATTCCGAGTTTGATGACTTTGGCGAGTTCGGAGATGAGAGGATCATGAAAGATGTCGGTTTAGTGGAATATTTGGAAGACACCCTCCAACAAAAACCAGTTACCGCGGAGGAAATGGAAATTGTGGTGAGTGGTTATAGAGTTCTTTCTGTCCTGATTTGTTCAACACAAGGTTGTGTAGTTTTATTTCTGACTCTAACTTGACAGCCTCTTCCAGGGCACAAACCATTTAGAGCTCCAAATACTTGCAAAACTATTTCGAAATAAAAGTAAATTTTTGAGGATTTTTAACAGAAACACGCAATTGCTTATAGGCCTATAGATGTAAACACTTCTTTTAAACTGTCCTTCGGTAATTGGTCCCTCTTGAACTCTTTCATAAACCCTGACCATTTACCAATACTACCCATCATAACTTTATCCTGTGCAGATTTAACGGCTACCTACACCATGGAAATATTCTAACGTTTAAAGATAACATTAAATGTGTGTTTGGGTGAAATTTGTAAGTTTGATTTTGCCGAGGTTTTACTAAATCTTGCTTTCGCAGGAGGAAGCTGCAGCGAAGTTATGCGATCTTCCCAAACCACAGCAGCTGTCGTCGACCGAGATCATCCCGGTAACCATGACACCGCTGTACGTTGACGACGATCACGACGTCACCAGAATGACGTCAGATAAAGTGGAATATTCAAATTCGCAAAAGCTCTTCGGTGCTCAGGGTGATGACGACAACGTTAAATCCCCCGGATTTTACTTTCTGAATCATTATGTAGGCGGTGTTGCGCCCTCTAGTGGAGTTGATCTTGGTGATGAGGATAGGACAGACGAAGAGGCTTACAGCAGAGGAGAGTTTAAAGAATTTGAGTGTGACAACGATGAGTTGGCAGATTATGAGCAAGAACCCTCGAGTACAGTTCGGTATAAGAGGGACGAGTCTTTGCAAAGTTTAAGTTCAGCATTACCTGAAGCAGAATCGCCGAGTTACCGCAAATACTTGCGTAGTATGACGTCAGGACTAGGGTTTCTAGGTTATCCAGCGACAGGAACAACAACCAGCTGGTCGGAAAACTTGTGTAAAATGATTTTAACTGGCGCCACACCCAGTCAGTCTGTAGCAGGTGACGATCTGAGTTGTGATGAGAGCTTTCGTCCGAACCGCAGTCATGTCGAGGCGCTTCTTGGTGTCAAACATCAAAACTATAGCTCCCCTTTGCCGTCAGCATACCCTCGTGTCGCGGATCAAATCAGTTTACCCGACAGTCAAGCAATAATGTCGCATATAGTCACCCATAGAATAGCTCCTAGTAAGGCAAAAGTTGAGCTTAAAAGTGGCGCAGGTCATTCAAATGGAAAAAGTTCAGATCAAACAACTCATAACGGCGTTTTATTTCGTTTTCTTCTCGCCACGTTTTGTCTCGCGTACTCAACTTTGACATTTATTTACTTGTTGTTTTCCAGTTTTAACTGCTCCGGTGGCGTTTGTCTTACTGTGGTTGCTATGTTCGCTGTGGAAGTCGTAACTTTGTTGTTTGTGGTCATGCCCCTCGCAGGCTGGGGGGCGATTTTACTGGAAGCTTTCTGGATGAGGGGAAGTTATTTTCACGACCTGCTACGCGAAAACGCGCTCTGATGGTGTGAAATTCACGTTGTGTTGTTGCAAAAAATGTAATTCGTATTTACCATTTTGAGTATTTGGTTGGTGTCTACTGGAGTGGTCATCTTGGGCAGTGGTAAAGTTAACTTTAAAGGACTGAGAGTTGCAAAATAAACAAGGTTGGGTTTGTTTGTGACAAGAAGCTGTAAGGAGTAAAAAACAACATTTTCAAACAGATGTAAATGCTTTGCAAGCTCTACAGTCAACACTGACGGCCCAAGCAGCAAAAGATTTGCACATTTTCCACTTTTAGCCGCAGTTCTTTTCGGCGAAAAACGCAAACCTCCACCCGATCCAAAAAAGCAGTAAGCACCGAGGCTGCTGCCTTCCTCATTTTTTTAGTTTTGGGGAGGGTCAAAATATTGAAGAAAATTTGAGTTTTTGTCGGACATTTCAGTTTCCAACCGGTTAAATCCGGTTTTGAACTCCTCCCGCAGCCCCAAACCGGATTCGAAGACAAAACTTTGAACAGATTTGCAAAAAATGCCATGAAACCAGGAACTGGAGGTATTTTTTGTTTTTTGGCCCCAAAATTAAACAAAATGTTTTTAAAATAAAATCAAGTAAAATTTATCTTTCTGGTTTAAACCGACTACAATTTTCTGGAGACCAAACCCGATTTAAACTGTAAAAAAATATATCCCAAGAACAAGGACTAAAGTGGAGTTTTTCAATTTTAAACAAATCGGTAAAAATTATTAAGTCCTGCATTGTTTTTTTCCCAAATCTAATAAAAACGTCCCCAAACAAATTCTCTCCCGCGCCACGTTGCTATTTGACACGCTTGAGCAAGTTTCATGACGTCACGACCAATCAGCGCGCTTTGATTTAAGCGCGTGTCAAAGTCGTTCCTTGCAAAGTCATTTGGTTGCTGGAATTGGTGGCGTGCGGATGTGGAAGCTGGAGGCGTTGCAAGGTAAACCTTCTTTCTACCTGTTCGAGCAATGTGTTTGTAAAGTTTTCGAAATCTAGTCTAGTGTTTTCATTTTGTTATGCGGGTATGTTTGAAATATCTGGTTAAAAAGATCTTCATGTAGTTGATTGTGGCGCTGTATGTTTAAACCAAATCCGGATGGTATCGGCGACAAAGCCAACTTGTTAACATTAAATCCAATGCAAGTAACCGGGATTTGTTAGAACTCAAAACAACTTTGGAAGCTGGAAAACATTTACTTCACGCTTTAGTTACAACAAACGCGCTTTAGGCTTTGTGACGTCACACACACGGACGCTTTTTTAATCAGCGCTGATTGTGAAATTGCGTCTCGCGTTTTTTGCCAGTTGATGCATCTTTTAAGTTATCCTGTCCATAGATGTTTTTTTGTCGTCACAATGTTTAAATCAAATTTTTGTTTTACAGAGTTTCAATCTCTACTTCTACTCCGATCAAGACAACGTACATCTGATCTATGCGACAACCAACATTACTCAACTTCAAATATTTACTTGTATGTAAACATAGGAGTCTGTCGTGGGTCAACCGGGGTTGCGGAACTGTTAGGCCTAACTTAGGCTAATTGGCGCTAGGGTGAGTGGCTTTTTGTCTTTATCCTTTCTTGACTCCGTCAACAGAGGATAGAGGCGGGCCCAAGTCAGGAGTGCTACTAATGACAGCTAGTTGGCGCTAGGGCTAGAACTACAGTGGCACTCGATAACTAGGGATTTAGGCTAGCTAACATAGGTGGGGTACGTTTGGGATTCGCGCGCCACGTAGGGGCTCGAGCTTAGATCGATTTCTAGCTAGGTGTGGCGCGTTGCTAAATGGCTTTAGCTTAAATAAGGTGCGCATAGAAACACGGCCTGGGCATGGCCTCCACCGCATTGCATTGGCCGCGGTGTAGGCGGGACCTAGTAGGGACACCGCTACTTCCAACGGCCTTAAGTCCGAGGGGCCGGCTTTGCATTTAGCCCGAAAAGTCCCGCGATCCACCCTGGTAGGGCGCAAAATTTTTAAGTCAAAATTTTCACCCCAGCCCTTGAGTAAAATATTTGGGTCATTGCGGGGGGACTCGATGGGCAAGGAACAGTGATGCAATGTTGTTGAGTTATACGCCTTAAACGTCACTGTCCCTTCAACAAACGGCTGTGCGCCTGTGATAACTGTAATTATAGGGAGGTGGTTTTTGATGTCGGGTTTTGACCAGCTTTTAATGTACATTCTTGTACATCCAGTTCAAGGTTTTCTTCACTAAGAAGAGTCCGCGAATTGGATATCAAGTATGTGATGTGGTAACTCCTGTTATTCGCGGCTAATTTGTAATTGCAAGAAAATGCGCCAATTCATTGCCCCTATTTCCCATCTTGCTGGTCAAGCCCATTCTATTTTTATTCGTGGATCTAGGCTAACTTACGTATTGACTAATATCGGTTCCGTTTTCCTGCTTGACCCGGCCACTTTGTCATTAAGGGGCATGGCTATTTGGGTGGTTGTAAAACACGACAGACTCACCTTCTATCTTTTCTAGGCTAATTTGCGGCGGTTGTATGCAGGGCAGTTAGTTGAGGCAAGCTTGTGTTGCGTACTTTCACGTCGATCGCGCAGGGACGATGGCGGTTCCAACGTTTTTTCAGAAACTTGCCTACGAGCGCCTCTTGCTCCTACGATAAAAGAAGCAGAAGAGTCACGGTGTCGATGACGAACATTGCGACAGTTTTATCTTCATTTCTAAACAATATTTTCATAATGTTATGAATATTGGTAGTAGACAATCGAAAATTGAAATTTAATTTCTGTCGTTTTCCCTTTTTCAACAACAAAAATGTGTGCGGAGTCCACTTTATCTATCCTTTCATTTTCTCGTTATGTAGACCAGTTCTTGGGGGGTGTTGTGCCTTTTACATCAGCCTGACAGGTTCTTTTATTGTTATTACTGTGTGTTTGTTTATTGCCGCTCGTCGCTCGCTCTAACCATGCGAACCGCCATCGTCAAGTGTTAAAATGCGAGAAATGTGTAGTTGCGACAAAAGTCAGGTTTTGCTGTTGTCAGGTTCAACTTCATCTTGTGTGTTTAAATAATTGTTTGGCTATTTTTTGTTGCTTACAATTTTTTTTAAAAACTAACAGTTTGTTTTGTTTCAGGGCTGATATCAAAATGTTGACTTTGATTTGAATGTAACGACTTTTGTACAATTCATCATTGGATTTCCAGGTATTGTGGAATTAATATTGCTAAAAATAACAGGATTTTGTTTTACAGGAGGTATGATTTCTATTATTAATCGATATAAACGTGTAAAAACTTAATTTAAACTTTTCGAATCCGCAGGTTTAGGAAGTTTTTTTAATCCGAAACATTTCGAAATTTTTCCCTTTTTTTCAGGTGCTAGGGTTTTTACAGGGTTGGGAAATTTTCTGTTTTTTAAATCCCAGGAAAAACAAATGTATTGTTTCCACAGGTTTAACACAATTTCTCTATTTACAGGTTTTTTTCTTGTTTTTTATTACTACCGTTTTTTGCTTTCGGGTCTCTAGTTTAATGCCTTCTCTTTTTCGTAACATTGTGCTTTTTTCCTATTTTTCCAGACATTAGGAAAATCCAAGTTATTAGTTGCGCTCGTCGTTCGTTTCACCGAGCTTACATTGCATGCATTATGTTTCTTGTGCGTAAATTTTCCCGGAATTAGAAAAAAACTTTATGTTTATATTTTCAAATCACAATATATGTCTCATAACAACTTTTCTTTTCAGGTCTAACCAATTGTTATATTTTTTTGGTTTTGCAGTTGTTGTTTTCAGGTTTTAGGGAAACAAATTTTGTCCCTTTCGCAGGTTAGGGGCTTTTCTGGTTTTTGCAGACTGAAATAGATAACAGAATTTTTTTTTCAGGTTTTACAAAGCATCTTGTTTTTTGTTTCACAGGTTTAGAAAAATAAGTTTTCTGTTTTCACAGGTTTATGAATTTTAAAGAGAATAAAGTTCTTTTAAATAAACGAGAAAAAGCAAGTTTATGGCAGTTAACGGTAATTGTCCCAGATAGGCGTTGTGCCTTTCGATCTTGATTTTTTCATTTGCCTCAGCCGATAGCGACATCATACGGCGATCCCTCGAATAACAAAGACCTCATCGATCATCGAGAGAAAAAAGGTAGCTGAAGTTTCTGTTAAATCGAATTAGCCAATGTAGCAAGTGTTTATATCACTATATACCCGCACTGAAACATTTAAAAGCCTGGTTTATAAAGCTTTGGTGTTATTTTTATTTTTAACTGTAACTTATTCAGGTCTTTGTTGAGTGACGCTTTTTCGTCTAACACATGCACTTTTTTTCTATTGACAGTCGTCGTGGCTAACGCATTAACATCGTGAACGATGTGAACAGGAACCAGCAAGCGGTCGCCAATACGGGAATCCCCTCAACGTTTACTTCATAGTAAACATTTCCTTCATCAGATGGCTGAAAACATCAGAACCCGGGCGCCAGACCCAACACCGCACCTCGCCAAGAGCTGTTCGACTTCTTACAATGACGTAAAGACTTGACGTGTCACGGTTCGTGCTGGTGGAACTGCTGGTCCACGACGGGTTTAAGACGTACCCTGATACTAACAACTTTTCCTCTGAACTGAGCAAGTGCTTCCGTCTGCTTGCACACACAAGAACTTACAAATAAGTGTGTGCATCAATATGCATTGGGACGTTCATATAATAACATTCATTTTTATGAAACGGCACGTCTAAAATATGCGTTTTTGTCTTTAATGGAAACGAGTACCTTTAATATTTCTGCTGGGTGTTTTTTTATATTTTTTCGTTGTGCGGGAAATAATCATTTGGTATTAAAATGATTTTGCTGTTTGACACTGCATCCTGATGTTTATCCAATTTAGTATACTGTGATGACGGTTGACATTTACAATGTCAATTAGATCTGTGGCAATCAAAATTATCATGATTTATTATGTGAATATTTTCTACGTAACACTTTTGATGCAAATATCTTTTGATGTTTAATTTCCGTTATGCAAGAGAAAGTAACATTTTTACGCTACAAATGTCTGTTTTAATTTAAATATGGCTCTTTACGTTCAGCATTGGCGATCGTGATAAACGCACTTTCAGCTGTTTGTTGTTAGGAACGGAAGTCTTTTTAGCTTGCTATTCTTCGTGCCGTCGCAGTTGCCAGTTGATACTTGCTCCACAATGTCNTTCCCTTTTTTTCAGGTGCTAGGGTTTTTACAGGGTTGGGAAATTTTCTGTTTTTTAAATCCCAGGAAAAACAAATGTATTGTTTCCACAGGTTTAACACAATTTCTCTATTTACAGGTTTTTTTCTTGTTTTTTGTTACTACCGTTTATAAGCAGGAGAAAAGTGTTTTTTTGCTTTCGGGTCTCTAGTTTAATGCCTTCTCTTTTTCGAAACATTGTGCTTTTTTCCTATTTTTCCAGACATTAGGAAAAACAAGTTATTAGTTGCGCTAGCCGATTATCGTTTCACTGAGCTTACATTGCATGAATTATGTTTCTTGTGCGCTAATTTTCCCGGAATTAGAAAAAAACTTTATATTTATATTTTCAAATCACAATATGTGTCTCATAACAACTTTTCTTTTCAGGTCTAACCAATTGTTATATTTTTTTGTTTTGCAGTTGTTGTTTTCAGGTTTTAGGGAAAAAAGTTTGTCTCTTTCGCAGGTTAGGGGTTTTCTGGTGTTTGCAGACCGAAACTTTAACATAACTTTGTTTTTCAGGTTTAACGAAACATCTTGTTTTTTGTTTCACAGGTTTAGAAAAATATGTTTTCTGTCTTTACAGGTTTATGAATTTAAAAGAGAATAAAGTTAAATAAACGAGAAAAAGCAAGTTTATGGCAATTAACGGTAATTGTCCCAGATAGGCGTTGTGCCTTTCGATGTTGATTTTTTTCATTTGCCTCAGCCTATAGCGACATCATACGGTGATCCCTCGAATAACAAAGACCTCATCGATTATCGAGAGAAAAAAGGTAGCTGAAGTTTCTGTTAAATCGAATTAGCCAATGTAGCAAGTGTTTATATCACTATTTACCCGCACTGAAACATCTAAAAGCCTGGTTTATAAAGCTTTGGCGTTATTTTTGTTTTTAACTGTAACTTATTCAGGTCTTTGTTGAGTGACGCTTTTTCGTCTAACACATGCACTTTTTTTCTATTGACAGTCGTCGTGGCTAACGCATTAACATCGTGAACGATGTGAACAGGAACCAGCAAGCGGTCGCCAATAAGGGAATCCCCTCAACGTTTACTTCATAGTAAACATTTCCTTCATCAGATGCCTGAAAACATCAGAACCCGGGCGCCAGACCCAACACCGCACCTCGCCAAGAGCCGTTCGACATCTCACGTCACAATGACGTGTAAAGACTTGACGTCATGTCACGGTTCGTGCTGGTGGAACTCCTGGTCCACGACGGGTTAAGGACGTACCCTGAAACTAACAACTTTTCCTCTGAACTGAGCAAGTGCTTCCGTCTGCTTGCACACACAAGAACTTACAAATAAGTGTGTGCATCAATATGCATTGGGACGTTCATATAATAACATTCATTTTTATGAAACGGCACGTCTAAAATACGCGTTTTTGTCTTTAATGAAAACGCGTACCTTTAATTTTTCTGCTGGGTGTTTTTTGTATTTTGTCGTTGTGCGGGAAATAATCATTCAGTACTAATATGATTTGGCTGTTGAACACTGCATCCTGATGTTTATCCAATTTAGTATACTGTGATGACGGTTGACATTTACAATGTCAACTAGAACTGTGGCAATCAAAATTATCATATATTGTGTGAATATTTTCTACATAACAGTTTTTGATGCAAATATCTTTTGATGTTTAATTTCCATTATGCAAGAGAAAGTAACATTTTTACGCTACAAATGTCTGTTTTAATTTAAATATGGCTCTTTACGTTCAGCATTTTCGATCGTGATAAACGCACTTTCAGCTGTTTGTTGTTAGGAACGGAAGTCTTTTTAGCTTGCTATTCTTCGTGCCGTCGCAGTTGCCAGTTGATACTTGCTCCACAATGTCGAAACAACGGAAAATATCTAATAGCATATTTATTAATCGTTATGACGTGTTACTTACAACGTTTTCTTCTCTTTGTCATTTTCACCCTGAGCTATGCAAACGTTGAGAAAACTGGTGGTTGCAACGTAATGTCGAAACAAGGAACAAAAATATCTCAACAGTATCGCTTCACTTTTGACTTTATGTTTCCAATTAACATTTATCGCCGGTTCGAATTAAAGACAAGCTTTTAATCCGTGCACAAGTCCAAACACCCTTTATTCCATAAACATACACGTGCACTGTTCTGTTAGTTGATGGTTGCGTTGTGGGTTGAATAAATTGTTAGAACCGGCAAATTTGAGTGATGTTTTGCTTTGTCATACTCGGGTGATTTTGGATGATCCAGACGAGTCAAAATGCAGAACTGTGTAATGGACATAAAAGAAGCAACGAAAGATGATCCTACAGTGGTTGTGGTTAAAACGGACAAGTCTATTTACAGAAACAGATTTCACGATATTGAAGCAGCGTCGTTCTGTTGTCAAACCAAAGTACGATAGTGTAGT
>QXVZ01033657.1:0-11234 GCA_008931825.1 Phallusia fumigata
AGTAAATCTATGTGTTGTTGTACTAAAATATTATTTATTCACCGCCTTGTTTAATGTATTTTACTAACAGAAACAAAAACCGTTGAAAGAAACGAGGAATTTCGTTCTTACTGGGTTTGACCGTTTTCTGATGGCTAATGATAATCCCTTAGTGCCATTGCTGGTTATTCCACAACCCCAAAGGTCAAGCTGGTCAATCTTATGTATGCAAGTTGCTAAAAAATCCGCTCCATTATTGTTGATTGGATTTTCTCCAAGCGTTAATTGTTGCATCTGTGAAGCAAACACATGATATTACTGCTTTATAACCATTACACAGATATAGAATGTTATGAACCAAAAACTAAATATTTCGTGACTGACGATCGTCATAGAGTTGCAAGAAATTTTACCTAAACATTGTTTGGAATTTTTAGTGTTGCGAAATGTTATTGCCTGAATTACCTTACAACGCAGGTAGACAATTCACGATTTTATAAATCCTTAAAANGCTGTAAATTTAATATTTCTTTCCCGCCAGAACGGCTATTGCATCATAGGCTCACTATGACGTCACTATTACTCCCATTTTTTCCCTCGTGTTTTGTGGTTTCTCATGCGAACAATTACGTGGTTGTGAGACAATACCTGCGTTTGAGCTCAATGGTGTTTGTTACGAATGGTTTAAAGTTCAAAAGAATTTCCTAACAGTAAATAACGCATGACGAATGTTGGTCAAATTCTCGGGTATGCGGCATACGCGAGAATTTCGCCCGGGTATGCCAGGCATACCCCGCATACCCGTGTTCGGCGCCTATGCCTAAAGCGATTATCTGAGTTGCGCAATAGTATTCCCTAAGTTTCCTTATAGCGTAGTGTAATAATTGATGTGACTTAACTGCCGCAGTTTCAATACTAAGCCTTCAAAAAATTATATTTCTATTTATTGCTTGTCTTCTTATACACGTTTGCTAACAAAATTTTGCAATCAAATTAATGTTGCATAATATAGCGTTAAATTACCTCTAACCAATGGTTTTCGAAGTTTTACACCTTAATTTTTACCTTATAATTTTTTAAATTTCCTTACAAAGTAAATGCGTAGTGCGGGTTTAGTCTTGGTAAGAAACAAAAAATGTTTGCACAAAACATAAAAAAACAAAACATTCTTACCGAGTTTGACCGTTTGCAGATGCCTGATGACAACTCTTTAGCGCCACTGCTGGTGATTCGACACTTTTTGAGTTGAAGTTGCTCAATATTATGTATGCAAGTTGTCAAGTGTCTTGCCCCGACATCAGCCACTTCCATCAGATCAAACTTTAACGCTTCGATCTGCAACAAGAAAACAAAATCAGTAATTATCAAATAATATTTGCAGTTCATGTTGAAATAATAGGTACTGATAATGTTAAAACTGATGCAAAATTTTGCAATTTTAGACATCATAAAGAATAAAGTTACTAGCTTACTGGTTCATCTAATTTAGAAATTCCTCCAGCAAGATGTTGAATGTCTTCACTTTCGATTTCACAGTCGACAAACTCCAATTCCTGTACTTTGTGTAGACATCTGGTCAGGATGTTTAATGATCCTTGGAGCTACATAAAATAACAGAAAGAAAATAAAAAAAATTATTTTCAAAATAAATTCGACCATTCTTAATAAAGACACATTTACTCTTGTATTTGTTAGTAATATACACACTGATGGTATGCTCATTTTAGCTGCAGAACCTTCAGTTGTTGAATGCCAGAAATGCATACAATCAAATTTTATGCGTTCTTTTGATCAGGTTGTTTATTTGCAAACAAGAATAGGATGTCATTGAAATGTGTCATATCACCCCGCAGTTAATCTTGTACAAAAGCATGAACTAACATTGCTTGCGTGTGGGGCAAGTTTTTTAAATAAAAGAGAATAAAATATTAGCAGCGCACAGGCACGCAAATAAACTTTATAACTTTAAAGCCTGCGACTCTTTTTAACTCGTATCTGAAACCGTTAGTTTACGTGTGAAAAAAAAGTCGATTATGGGTAGGAATAGTCTTCATACCAGTGTAGCGTAAAATAAACGTAAGTCGTGTTTCGTTTTTGATTGACAGATCAAACTTTTCAATCCAATCAACGCTGAAGTTGGTAGAACACGATGTCGGTGGTAAGTAGGATCAGTGAACATGACAAATTGGTGGTCAATATTAATGTACCCTGGTAACCGATTTGCTAATTGTTTGGTAATTTCTTCATTTTGTGCTTCGTACACCGATAAAAAAAGATTTTCATCTTGATGAGACCTAAAAGATACACGATATCTACATAACAGGGTTGTCAACATTTGTGTCCTACTCGTCCAAATTTTTTTCGTCAATAGTTTTTGCATCAGCTTTGGGTTGAGAAAACCAAACAAGTATCGAACGACCGAGAAAGTTTGAGAAGTAAAATCATCTCCAAAAATATTAAATGATTTTGAAAACAACTTTTTGACGAAAATATCCAAATATGCTTCAGGCATGAAATATGCAGCATAAAATCCTGCCGCGTAAAATTTCCAAACATTATGACTGAACCCATTCTTAAGTGTTAAAATATCAAGTTGAAAGTTTGATGACTTGTCATGAAATGTTGACGAAAACACTGACAAATCTCCATATGGCTCCTCAGACTCAGTTAACCCGGGATCGGATTTGCATATTTCGTTCCAAGCTAAAGATGCAAGTCCTTTCAAGTTTAAAACCTGATCTTTCATTTGAACAGATTCAACAAACATCGAAAACATTGTTGTCAATATTTCTGTCTCTGTTTTAAAATCCCTCCCTGGATGTTTGAAAATCACATAAATAATGATTCTGCGCATGTAGTCGTCATCACATGCTTCAAGTAAAACTCGATGTTTTTCTAATTTTTTGTAAACTTCTTCCCAGTTTTCACCGCAGATTTCCTTGCAACTGTCTATAAACGAAATATAAACCAACTATGTCTTTGTGTTTTATACATGTCAGTAGTGTTCAAAATGTCAGCATTTGAAACAATCAGTTAACTTGTTTTATGAATTGGCTGTGCGTTAACCAAGCGTTTGGATACGCTCAATTAGCTAGTAAAGATTCGAGTTTACGTTGGATACAAAGCTATGACAGTATCTTATATAGGAGTGGCAATTAACACAACAGTTCTTTAGGCTAAAAGTGAAATCACAGTAAAAATGCGTGCTGTTCTAATGTTACAACCATGTATTTTACAAACTCACGTTTAATCGATGCAAACTTGGCAAAATCAGATGGTGAACGAACCTACACAAAAATATTTTAATTAAACCCTTTTAAAAAAAGTTGAGGCACTTTCTCCCAACAAGGTTATTCTTACATTTTTAAACAAAATACATGAAACAGGCACCGTAAGATCGTATATCTTTAAAAAATGTTAATGAGAAAAACGTATACATACCACACTAGGGCCTGATCCAGTGCTGAATAGGCCTGATCCAGTGCTAAAACCCGAATCTTGTAATTGGCTCTTTTTTCGCTCAACCCAGGCGCCTTTATGGAGTTCATCAGTTTCCTCCATTGGCGGTGTTTGAACAGTTCCTAGTTTCGATCTTTGAATAAAACAAGGTAAAAATGTACCTACGAAAACGATGTATGTACAGCGAAAAAAACTGCCGAATAAAAGAGTATTTAGTTTTTTTTCCCCTTTTTTTAAAAATCCCTTTTGTGGGAAGCTTAGTTGTTCCCAATTACATGTGCATCTATTGGTGCAACGTGTGAGGTCAATTTGATGTTTGTAATTTAAGCCCCAGTTGTGTATAAATAAAAAAAAACATGAAAAATTTTAAATAAAACACCTACTGATAAAAAATACATAAATTTGTAAACAATGCGCTGTAGTGAATGTATTGCTGATAATGGGAGAAGGAATATTTTAGCTAAATATGGAAACCACCGAAATGTATGGCGTTGCGAAGTTAAATGGAGATAATCACTTACGTTGTCACTGGTATTTCCGATCGTTCTTCCTCCATGATTTAACTTGCAGGGCAACGAACAGCAGTGTTGTAAATGTGTATCTACACCGTAATACAAGTAAGGTTATTAACACAGCATATCATGACACCAAATTAACTTTGAACAAAATGTCCTTCGGTAATAATTTATAACCGACCTGCTCAAAAGTCAAAACAACACTGGCAAAACTGGTAAAAATCCCCATCCCTCAGTTTTGCAGGTTCCTGCATTTATTAGGGACCACGGGCGTAAATCCTAGGAGGGACATGTTGTAGGGTTTTGTGTTAACGTCCCTATGTACATTACGTACTCCTTCTCGACAATCGGACTCACAATACCTTTGAGTTAGTATTGTTTATTAGATGACACTAACACACGTGATTTATAAGGGCTCTGGTAGCATAAATCCTACCAAGCCAAGAGTAGAATGACGACACAAGGCTACATAGTTCAATATAAGCTCAAAACATAACATCAATAAACCAACATACCATTGCGGTCGCTCGTCTAAAAACAATCAATATAATTACTCGTAATTTTTCCGTGCCGCGTACCAAGGTGCGTCATTTAGGACATTATGATCACTCGATGCGAGCTTTCATCATTCGGTACCTAGCATGACTTGGTCTTAGGGGAAAAGAACATTACGTCACTATAATATTCAAGCCAAATCGTTAAAATGTCCCCCCCCCCATAAATTGTTTTGGGCGGCGACTTATATTCATAACTAGCACAGCACAATACTGTGTTTCCAACACTGGTGGAAAGATAAGTTCTGAAGGAAGTTGGCGAGCGTAGTGAATCTGTATTCATAGCACTTCCATGATGTTTGCAGGACGGTATGATACCCGAAACACAAGCCTTATGCTTTTGGAAATGGAGAATATGTTTATCAAGAGCACCGCAACAAACCTGAATTTAATGTCAAAATACACAGGATAAAAGATTGGCGCTTGGAACGACCCTCTCGGTTTAAGGATGTTAGCTGCCTACACGTGGCCCTCCCCTATTAAAGCATTATGTTCTCTGTGCAACGTCGGCCTCTAATGCTGAGCAAATGTTATCAAAAGGACAGCCAGTTCAATGTCCGGAGAAACCTTTCACAGTACTCAAACCCAGGGCGATTCCCTGTGGTACTTGCACTGGGTTCAACATCATTCAGCTCGATGTGGAAGGACTCCACTTAAGCAAGCTTAACATCATCCAGCAGCCAGTCAACAACAACAACAACCTCGATCATCTTACCCCAGAAAACCCTTTGGACAAGCCTTAAGCAAAACGCACGGCCTCGTCACGTTCGTTTGACAAAACCTGATCTGGTCGCCCAAGGGCCAATCTCCCACTACATCGGAGATTGAGTGGCTTTGTATTAAATGTCACCGCAACAACATTGTGAACGTGTACAAGTCACCGCCCTCGCAAATGATAACCACGTCCCTCCCGGTGTTCCCACCCCCATGTATCTATGCTGGCGATTTCAACTTCCAGCACACGACATGAGGGTACAACTCAAGCAGCATAAATCGTCAACTGGGCCACCAATACCGGCCTCACTCTCTTTCACCACCCTAAAAAAAGAGAACAGCTTCCGTTCTGCTCGCTGGGACACCGGCACTAATCTGGACCTGTCGTTTGCGGAGACCGCGAGCAAGCCTGCAAAGCGGTGGAACTTTGGCATGGATCACCACCAACAAGCTTAATGGCAAGTCGACAGCTTCTTTATCGAAGTGCCCCATTTCCACACTACTCACTAAAGACCTCGGCAAAGCAGGTTACGACGCATCCAAAGCCGCGTGCCTCAGGGATCGGCCCTGGTTTCTCTCCTATTCAACATCTACACCAGCGATCTGCCCGCCACAGTTTCCAAGAAGTATGCATACGCCGACGACCTGGCCATTATGCACACCGACCGAGACTAGCAGTGCGTGGAGAGGACCCAAGGCAGTGACAGAATCAAGCAGTTAATACAAAAGACTTTCGGACGCACCAACATTTTCTCGCCGCAGGTCACAGAACAGGTTTGAAATCATCGGTCTAATACATTGACCAGGACCAAAAACGCAGAAACAGGCTCTTAGGCTAGTAAAGAGTTCGGAGGAATGTTTGTAGTCAACCCATAAGATTTTTAGCTCATAGGGAGGCACTTAATACATAAACATGGCAATCAGTGTTTTCTAAACACATTTTAGGGAATATTTTACTCTCCCAAAAGTCGGAAAGCTAAGATACAATCTACGTCCTTGATGCACCAAACGTTGTTTGAATGCTTATTTAGTTAACCACAAGCACGACTCGCTAAATAGGGGGAGAGATTAAAAAAACCATGGCAGTCTGTTCTCTTGTAACTTTCTAAATAGCAATCCTTGCCTTACACCAGCACACTGAACTATCAGATTTGACTGTTTCTTCTGTTTGGTTAAACTCACAAAAAAGCATATCAACATTATGTAAATCCTGTTCTTACATTAGTTACGAACACCAAGAAAGTCAATTAAACCGTTTATGGGGAAACGACCACAAAAATGGTCACGCCTTTTCTCAAAATCTGAAGTCAATTCGGCCTCTGAAAAATCTTTACAAAATTACTTCCTTGTTTAACTACCGGGAAGAGGAAGACGCACGCAAAATTCCACCTGTGATTTTGTTTGAATTCCTTCGCATTGTTGTTACAGCTCGTGACGTACATTGCACACTTAAGCTTTTGTTTAAACTAACAAAACGTACGAAATCCAAAACAATACCAAACAACTGGGCATAAACACTGGCGTAACAAAGGTGTGGCAGGTACGCAATTCGTATGTATGCAAAGACAACTTACATGACAAAAAGTCTTCCACAAACTTCTGGGATACATACGAGTTGGTCCTCCTATTACTTTTAAAACAACAATACCTTCTCTACTCTAAACTAATCCAGCACTTTCAACTCACAGCATTTGGCAGTTATTAGTTTATTATCACACCTAGGTTAATTACCAAGGCTTTGTAACATATTATTATTCGAATCCCTGTTCAGTGTTTCCGTTTCACTTCTAGTTTTAGCGGTAAGCCGTTGGCGCAAACCTGGTCTCTATTTTCCAAAATAGGTCTGGTGATCGAGTCGGGAACGGTTGAAAAACTTAGTGAGTTACCTTTACATTCTCGCCCTACCGTGTATTACTATTACGGTGACAATAATGCTAAAAGGGGCCTTGGAAAATTGAGTTGGATACAGTACAACAAAACTAAGCTCAAAACAGTAACGTAGTGTCATGAAAAAGTACATACATTTTAACAGGGATAATCCAAAATAGCAAGACCGTTACCGGATTTTTCCGGTGGCGACGCAAAAGCGTACCTTTCCAACAATCAGAAAAATACAGCCGATGCGAGTAACGCGTAAAACACCACGTAGTGTGCGCATTCTTGTTATTGCACAAAACTAAGTATTGGACACTAGGTGGCAAATAAACATGACCAATCAGAAAGCCGCGCATCCTGCTTTTGTATCGCACGTTTTCTGCAGGTAAGTTTAATACGCCCACACAAGAACGGTGACGTCTACACTAAATTACCATGTTTAAATAAATATACCACGTTAACACAGCCCAGCGATTATGAGACCTTAAAAAGAGAATAATTGAATTGTAAAATACTCATTATTCAACCGCGTTTCAAAAATTTAGATGTTTAATCCACAGCTTTTGAAGAGAAAAATCTTGACTAAGTTACTCGAAGTGAACATGCAAATATACCGTTTCTCAAGTATGTCATGCTTTTTGTCACTGACCTGAAAGTCATCTGGCGTGAAAAACCGCGCTCATAGATTCCATGGTAGAGGTGAATCTACCGACCGTTCCGCTGCGAAGAAACTTATGCTGCCTCGCATTGTCTTTCCTCTAGTGACGCATTCTGTACAATTAGCTCTGTCGGCACTGAAACGAAGCGTGAAATCAAACCCGGTATGCGCTGATACTAGACCAAACGACGGGGCATAAACAATGGCCCAACAAACGTGTGGTAGCTACAAAAGCAGTATCTGTGCGAAAAATCAAATAACTAAAAATATATGTCTTGGTTGGTGATTGCCTACCAATACTGCTTGACATACCCCACTCCAGCATTTCGCAGTTTAATCACACAATTGTTTTTTTAACACCAAAAACGTCTATTAGCCTTTAATTTATTTTAACTCACATATTTACAATTACAATCAACACCTTGGCAGGCATCGAGGCCTCAAAAAAAACATACACAACATCTCCGGCATAACCATCTATTACTTGCAATAGATAGGCCTACGAACAAAATACTCTGAGCAAGTTACACAAAGCGTTTATGAAAACATAGTGTTTCTAAAGTTAGTCTCGCCTTTTGTTAAGGTTTAGTAGACAATTGGTCTTCTTCTCATATGATCCACAGTAAAGGTGGATCTACAAACTATTCCCCAAACAAAGTTGTTTACCCTGCCTCGCATAGTTGTCTATCCTTGTGGCGTAATTTTTATATCAAACTTAGTTTGAACTGAAAAGTAGCGTGAAATCGAATCCCGGTATGACGTGAAACGAGACAACATGACTTGTCATAAACGGATGCCTAACAAGAATGTGGTAGAGCTTGCTTTTTTGTGACGGAATATGCACAATAGAATTTGGTCGGCACTGAAAAGACCAAGCTGTGCAGCAGACGCGGGCTTAATAATAGCGTAACATGAGGTGCGGTTGGGAAACGAATAATGCGTAAACTACCGTGTACACGTAAAATTTGTGTTTTCAAAATTATATTTTAACGCAGGTTACACAGTTGGATCAGATAAAATAACGATTCATTTCAATCGAAATGCTTTAACTCGGCAAAGGCTATGTGGCTCCCCTTCTACCGGAAACGAAAAAAACTTATCAGACCCTTTCAGCTTTTTGTCAATAACTTGAAAGTCATCTGGGGTCAAAAACACACACAAAGATTCCATGGTAGAGATGAATCTACCGACTGTTCCCTGCCAAGTTATTTAAGGTGCCTCGCATTGTTTTCTCCCCTTGTGACGCAATCTGTACAATAAGCTCTGTCGGCACTGACAGGAACCGTGAAACCAAATCCCGGTATGCGCTGATACTAGCCCAAACAACTGGGCATAAACTATGACGCAACAAACGTGTGGTAGCTACAAAAGTATGTATGCAGAAAATAAAATAACACACAAAGGTATATGTCCTAATTGGTGGTTGCCTACCCACACTACTTGGCTTACTGGCGGAAGTTTTTGAATGAATATCACTTCCACGTCCTGAGGTCTAACAATCGGTCCCCCTTTTTGTTTCAAATTAACAGTTTCTATCTGTGATGTATATACTTGTGTTTGTGAGTTCATGACACTATCCTACTCCAGTATTTTGCAGTTTGTACAGTCACACAATTGTTTGTTTTTTTAACACCAAAAAAGCTTGCTGGCCTTTAATTTATTTTAACTTCCAGTTTTTTAGTTGCAATCAACAGACATCAAGACCTTAAAAACCACACACAATATTTCCGGAATCAACTTTTGCTACTTGTAATAGCTAGGCCTGCGTACAAAATACCCTACTCAGATACTCAAAGCGTTCATGAAAACATAATATTTCTAAAGTTAGTCGCGCCCTTTCTCAATGTTTTGGCAGGCATTTGGCCTTCTAAAAACACATACATAGCTTACATAGTTCAGGTAGACCTACAAACTATTCCACCAACGAAGTTGTTTAACCTGCCTCGCATCGTTGTTTATCCTTGTGATGCAATCTCTACATCAAGCTTTGTTTGAAATGAATGCGTGAAATTGAAACCGGGTATATGGGCTGAAACGAGACAACACGATTGTACTCCACCCCTGCATTTGTTTGAACGCAACAATGGCACAACAAAGATCGGGACACAATTAGTATTAGGCGAAAAAAACTAACATGACAATGAATACTTTAGCTTACTGGCAAAAGTTTTTTTTTAATTTAGGTGGTTACGCCTAAAAATCTCTGTTTAACTCCCACTGAATTTGTTTTAAATCCAATCATCGCTAGTGACATAACATTACAATATGTTCACCTTTACGCAAATTAAAATTCTACGGTGCTTACTAATTGGCACTCCCCTTACTTTATAATGACAAATTGTATCTTGCACCACCAGCATTTGAAACTGTAAGTATGTGGCAGTTTCTACACTTAACATACACACTTATCCTACTCAATTCAATGGTAATTGACACCCTGAAAGTCTTGTGTCCTCCAAAACACACTTTAGGTAAACTACAACTAGCAAAAAATAGGCTGTGCCTCAAACAAAATCGTTTACGCGTTACCAACCCAATTTTAACACAAATTTGAACAAGTCTTATAAACGATCCTTCGGTCTTGGGCCTATCTATAGATCTCGGGCGCTGGGACAGTATACCTGCTGGACACCCTCTCATAGGCCTTGAAAACGAAACACTCGGTCAGACTTATTCGAAACGTTTTTGGAGATATACTGTTTTAAAAGTTTGTCATGCTATCGGTCAGTAATTTGAAAGTCATCTAGCCTCGCACAAAATGCTCACGTATCTTCCACGGTATAGGTAGACCAACGAACTATTCCCGAGTCGATGTTGTTTAACCTGCCTCGCATTGTTCTCTTTGTGGCGCAATCTATACACTAAACTTTTGTCCGAACCAACGAAAAGCGTGAAATCGATTCCGTCAGCTGAAACGAGACAACACGACTTGTCATTAACAGTGGCAACAAAGGTGTGCTAGTACAAAAGCAGTATGTGCATCAAAAATACAACTCACAAAAACACATATGCCTTAGTTGGTGGTTCTCGACCCAAGGTACTTGGCTTCTTAGCAGACGAGTTTAAATTTAAACTTCTCAACTTATTTAATCCCAATCATGCCTAATGACATAACTTTACAACATGCTGTCTTCCAGACACATCTGCGTGTTACATAGTAAGAGCTCGATTGTTTCTTCTCCTTGTTTTTTTTAAACATTTTAGTCTTTTAACACCAAAAAAGCTTAGTAGTCATAATTTGTTTAAACTTACTGATTTACAACTGTAACCAACACCTTGGAAGTCATCGAGGCCTAAAAAAAACACAAAATATTTCTGGGCTAAACTACTATCACTACTAGGAATAGACAGTCATGCGCACGAAGTATCCTGAGCAACTTACTCGTTTATGAAAACACTATTTTTAAAGTTAGTCTTTCATCAATGTTTTGACAATCATCGCCTCAAAATCACATACGTAGCTTTCATTACGGAGGTAGA
>QXVZ01033666.1:0-27884 GCA_008931825.1 Phallusia fumigata
ATAAGCGAAACTCTCGACGAACAAAAACTTGTGTCTTTCAGGTGAAGTTATCGGTGTTCGTGTCGTACATGAGATCGATCGGGTATTTCCTCTCGTTCCTCATCTGTTTATTTTATGTTTTGCAAAACACTGCTCAAATCTACTCGAGCATCTGGCTTTCAGGTCGGTTTAGTTTTTGCATGATTGACTCGTGAACTTTTTATCGTCACTTTGTGTTTCTGTAATTTTTTTGATGAATATTTTTAGGACAATAATTCTTNTTTGGATATTTTCTCACAAAAACAGGTTTTTGCTTCCGTTTTCGAAACATGCTTTTGTAGTCCTTCTTAATTCTTCACTTTATTTTTGAATAGACAAAACCTTTTTTTAAATTATTAAAGTGTCAGTTTCTGTGAAGGTTAAAACTATTTTTACTGCCATTTTTTTTTGGTTTTGCTGAATGCTTTAGTTGTTTGTGGTAATGAGTGAAGTTTTTCAGCTATTTTGGTTATGTTTTCGTCATTTTCCATGACGTATGGATCGGTTGCTGCGGCTGCGATCATGCATTTCGATATGCTTTGTCGCATTTTTCGTGCTCCGATGGCTTTCTTTGACACGACCCCACTCGGAAGAGTTATCAACCGATTCAGGTTTTTCAAAAATTTTTCGACTTAATTCCACAACAATTCGTTTTGGTTCCAATTCTTAGAAAAAATCTTTTTGGGGTTTTGTTTAGATCAAGCATTGGATTTGCATGTCAGAATAAAAGTTTTAAAAAAACTTGCATCTGTAATTCAGTTTCCTGAAAGCAATTTTGGCACAAATTGAAATAAAACGTTTAACTTATAAAAAACAATAATTGTTAGAAGAAGCTGTAAAATAGTTTTTAAAAACAAAACATTTCTTCCAATTTTGTTTGGCCGCAGAAAATAAAGCGAAATAATTTTTGTGTTTTTTTAATCAAACATTAATTTGTTGTAAATTATAGTAAATTTTTGGTGACTGCTGCAAGAAAAATATTAATTTTTGTATTTTGTTAATCAAACAAAATAAATTTTTTTGTAACTTTTTAAGTGGCCTTAGCAGGAAAACAAACTAATTTTGTGTTTTTTTCAAAATCTACATTTTTTATTTAAAATCTACATTTTTATTCACAAAAAAGTAAATTTTTGTAACTTTTTGGGTTACCTCAGCAAAGACGTTTATTTGGTTGACGAAGTAATTCCCCGAACCCTCAGTTCATTCCTGATGACTTTTTTCAAAACTGTCGGAACTTTCGCGGTTATCATTTACAGCACTCCACTTTTTGCCGTCGTTATCGTCCCTCTACTTCTGCTGTATTATTTTATTCAGGTGATTTTTAGTTAAAATCACAACTCAAAATGACAGAGCTTTCCCCAATGCAACTGGTTTCAACAATTGCCCTTTTTTGAAAAAATTCTTTGAAAACATGTTTTCATTTTAAATTTTTAGATCAGTTTTAGGTAATTGCAAAACAGAACAGACAGAAAATAAATTAAAATTAGGAAATCTTTTATTTTTGACATTTTTTTGTTGCTTGGTATAATTTTGTGATTTGTTTTCTAACCTTTTTATTTTCTCAATGCACTGATTTTTCTTTTTACTTTTGTGATGATTTTTTGTGTAACTCAGGAAAAAAGACTTGAAAAGGAGATCAATTTGAAACATAGAAAGCCAGAGAGCTTTAAAGTAGTAAACTCATTCAAAAAATTTGCCAAAAACCATTTTCTGGGAATTTTTTTTCATTAAGTTTCTTGTTGGCCGCATGTTTTATGGTTCACAGAAAACATTTACGTTTTGCAAATATTTTTTCTCACATGTGAAACTGAACTCGAATGGTTGATGCAAAAATGTTGCCGAACTTTACGATACCTTAATACAGACAGCAGTTAACATGTGCAAGATTACTTTTGGTTTCAACAAGAGTAAAATGTAACAAAGCGAACCGGTTAACTTTGTGTCGCTTATAAATAAATAATCAGGGACGTCAAGTGTTGTAATCTTGCTATCGACACAAACCGTTATTAACTCATCACATCGGTTGTTTGGTTGGTAGGAATATACAACTTCTTTGGCATTAAGATTTCAGCTGTAGCTACGTCAAAGAGATGTTGGTCCATTGCGCTTGAAAAATTTAAGGTCAAAACTAAGTTTAGACTGTTTAGCGAAACTATAAACCCTGTGTTGCTTGGGCACTAGTAAAAAATAATCTTTGGCAGGATTCCAGATGTCGGTGTGCCAATAGAGTGTTGGTTGAAATCTCATGCATCAAAGAACTCCCGGTCAAAATTTGAACCTTCCAATTTCAAAACTTCAAATTTTGAACAATTACAAATCGCACACCTAATGTCAAAACATCACATAGAAATTATATTTGTGATGTGTTTTCGATGAATAGGCATTTTTGCGTTTGTTGGATCACTGGTGCTAACAATTGCCGCTCTCGGGGCCGCCAAAACCCTCCATGAAGGAATGTTAATTCATTTGCTTCGTGCCCCGATGATGTTTTTCGACCAAACTCCGACGGGACGGATCATAAATCGATGCAGCAAGGATGTCGATGTGATGGATAATCTTCTCATCAGGTTGGTTTCAATTTTAACGTGAAATACTTTTCCTGATAAACTCTATAATCCTTGGTTGGGTTGAGCCATCACTTTTAATGGAATAAAATCGGATGAGCTTTTTCCTTAACAACCCATGTTCTCAAGGTTGTGGGTTCTAATCCTGTCGCGGTTGCTTATGTTTCCGTGAACAAGAAACTTTAGCAGCTACGTAACTTCCCTTTTATTCCCGGTGGGTAGGGCACCTGAATGCAGTATCCTAATAATAAGTCGGCCACTGCTTGCCTCTTTGCAATTCAAGTTCCAGCATTTAGAGGGGGGGAGGGTTGCTTTATGCAACGAGTTTCCCTGTTTTAGAGCCAAGTCTTCAGATTTCTTGCTCCGGAAGACACAAGAGGCAAATGCAGATAGTAAATTCTGTAATTATGTTGCCACTGTTGTTTAAATTGAGATGCATGTTATAGTTCAGTATATATTTGTTATGCCAGATGTTGAAATTAAATTTCAAACAAACTATTTTCAAACTTGTTATTTATTTTTATTCCATACCTTCATATTACTATGGTACATTTGTTTGCACCAACACATCATATGCAGTATATTTAAGATTGTGAATTTTTACTGCTGTAGCTGTAACTTATTCTTGTAGATCTAGTAGCTTCTTGTATTAAATCACAGTACGGCAGGGTTGCAAGAGGAGTTATGCGGAATTGTGGTCGGCCTTCCAAGCATTTTTTCATGATAGAAATCTTCCTGTCATGGGTTCGAATCTTACTGCAGGCTAGATTTTTCTTGATGCCACAATGCTAAATAGAAATGCTGGGAAGGCCGACTGTGATTCAATATAACGCCTCTTGTAGAACTTCATACTGTGATTCACGCCTCTTGTAGACCTTCATACTGTGATTCTTTCATGTATGTAAAGTTCACGTAGTGACCAGCAAAACTAGATTGAAAATCTATTTAAGTAAAGACAAAAATATTTTCTGAAAAAAGTTTCTGTTTTTCACAGGACTGTCTCGATGTTTCTGAGTTGTCTGTTCCGTGTGCTCGGAACCTTGTTCATTATCTCGTTTGCGACGCCCTTGTTTCTCGTGTCACTGTGCCCTATTCTTCTCTTGTACTTCTTCGTTCAGGTTTGTCAATAATTCCTGCCACGTTCTGGTGATAAACATACAAGCCAACCCCCAACGCAGCATGCCAGTTTACAAATTATGTCAAAATCCTTATGACTTGCGTGCTATGTTGATGATGTCATGTCCTATTGCTTCTGTGTTCAGTGGGCTAATTGGCTTGTAAATGGCTGGTTTATGCACGCACTCTTTAGCTCGGTGCTGCATTTGCACTTAATGATGTAAAATATGAAAAAGGTCGCACAACTTGGCTCAAACAATGTATTAGAATATAAAATCGTAAATCGCTTTGCGTGCCAGGGGTTGTCGACCACTGAACCAAACTTTTGAAAAATTCCAGTAGGATTTGAACACACAACCTTTGAACAACTGAGCTACGTAGATTTAACAAAAGTGCCGACCTTGTTTGTAAACAAAACAAAATATTCCAAGTGGAAAATACAAACCCATCTTTCTGGGTGAAAAATTTCTAACATTTCAACAAACGCTGTTGTCATGAATTTTCGAAAACAGTGTTAGTCAAAATGTCAGGAATTATTTTTCCCTCAAGATTTATATTTCTGTAATAATTATTTTAATCGGTCAACTTCAAATGTAACTCCCAACGTGGATGGATTGGCTTGTTTATTATCATCAGAATCTTTCGAATCATGGATTTTGTGCCTGATTATCTGAGCTGTAGTTTGCTAACAACTAGACAAATGAACCTAAACTATTAACTGTAGTGCATGCAGTATGGACTGGGGTTGACTTTGTTTTAACGATTTTTTACAAAATATTTATATTTTTAAAAGCCGAACTGTAAAACATCAACAAACTATTTGTGTCATTTTAGGGGGTAAATTTTGCTGTCGTAAAAGAACATGCTTGAATTTCATTTTTAATTTCTTTTGAAAACATTAGTGTTGTTTGGCATGAAAGTAGATATTCGGAATGCTTGCGATGCATGTTTACGTTGTGAAATAACTTGCTAGAAACATCGTCATAATTCACTTTTTCACCAGTGATGATCTCCCCAAAAGTGATTTGAAATAGGAATAAATATTGAAAGGTGTTGTTCAGTGTAGTGGTGTGTAAGTAGTGATAATTTTCCACATGTGAATAATGACAAGGTAGCAGCTATAACACTAAAAAGATTGCAGTATGTGTTGTTTGCTTTAGAAAGTGTTGATTGTCAGCGATAGAGAAAAGCGACAGAAGGGATGTGAAAAGTGCAAATTGTCATGATTTCATCCAATATTTGGCAAGGGGCAGTGGCAGAAATTTGATGCAAAAGTATGTAAGAACAACACCAACCAGAGTACAGTCCAAACTCGGTTTTCCTATACAAGTAAATGTTTGTTTAAAAACCAATTAGTGACTTGCCAAGATGGTTGTAGATATTTTTTCTGCTTCGATACATTGTGAAAAGATGCCACAGATTTCAAAAAGGAAAATATTATTTTTTCTATTTTGTATTTTTTGAAAGAGCTGGTCTTTATTTCACCAAAAACCACTATGCAGTATTTATTTGGTTCATGAAAGTCAAACATTTTACATCATAAATTGTGAAAAGGTAGTCAAGTGTTATTGGCAGGCAATTAAACTTATGTAGAAAAACTCTATTGTTTCTATGTCAGTGTTATCAAAGAAATGCAAAAACACTTCAAATTATGCAAAATATCTCTTGATTTGAAGTAGTCTGTTGTGTTTTTTGCATGTTTTGGATTATAATCGATAATTGTATTCCCTGAATTATTTGATTGTTTAACATTTTGTTCCTAATTCAAAGTTCTGTTTGAAAACTGCATTGGGTGTTGACAATTGAACGCTGCATGGAAATGCACCTAAAAGTTTTAATGTTTAGTTCACTTTACATGTGAACACAATTACTATGAATGTTGTGATTTAATTTTACAAAACAATCTATCATTTCATAATTTTAACCAGCTAAAACCAAACTTAATTCAAAAAATAACTAACAGAGAACTTGTATATAGTGAATACATTGTGATGCAAATGTTTCAAGAATCGCTGTTGTCATCGTCATACACTACATACAAGTTCTCTGGCATTTTTTTTCAAACAATCTACTCTTTAAGTCTGAATCTCATGTTTTTACAACCAATAAGTTATTCTAATCGTCTGAACTTCGAAGATTTCTATCTGAGCAATGAAAATAATTAAGCTGGTGGCATTGGGATTTGAACCACCAACCTCAGTCTAATTGTGAGTCTTGCTTGAATAGAAATCTTTAAAACACCAGATGATTTTGTTAAACTTTTTATCTTTTCTTTCATGAAGAATCCTTCTATTTGTTTTTTATCCAGTCTTTCTGGCATTGTTTAAATTATAAATATTATTTATTTTGTTAAAAAAGTGAAATATACAATATAAGTTTTTCTCTGTCATTGAAATCTGTTTGAATATTTTATTTGTTGTGTCACATTTTGTGTGCATTCTTTCATTTTCAGCCCTCTTACTTTTTCTTGTACTTCGTTGGTGAGGAATAAAAGCTTTATTGCATTTGTGTTTTTTCTTGCCTTTAGTTGGAGGTGAAATGCATGGGAGATACGGTTTTGCAAATTTTTTCACCCAAAACTCTAAAAAAAGTTGCAAAAGCTCTGTCATTTTGCTTTTTTATCATTTTGACAAGATTTTTATTGTTGTGTGTTCTATTTTTTTAGTTTCTATATTTGTATAAATTGTTATTTTTTGATTTTTTGTTTAGCGTTTTTATGTCCGTACATCTCGTCAGCTGAAGCGTTTGGAATCGATCAGCCGTTCACCAATTTATTCACATTTCGGGGAAACCGTGACAGGTAAATAATACATTTGTGTCTCAATTTTTTTCCATAAAAGGTAGAATGTTGCTACAAATAATCTTAAATGACAATTACAAAAAATAGCAATGCCTAAAAATATGATTACAAACAATACAACCAGTTTACAGATGTCAGATGATAATTTCAGTAAATTTGATGGTTGTATCTGAATGTATTGTTCCCTTCTAATGTGGAATATTGTTAATTTTTTTCTGTCTAACACAAATTTGTTCCCATGTTTGGTCAAGAAAAAGTTGTTCAAATATCTTTAAAATTTTACACCTGATAGTTGGGTGTCTGATGTTGTGCATTTTTTCTTTTGACCCCAGTTCACCCACTGACCCCCACAATACAAAGTTACAAATTATATTTAAATAAAGCTGGATTTTTAGAAAAATCTTTTTAGGTGCAAGCACCATTCGAGCTTACGGTTTGCAGAAAAACTTCATCAAGGAAAACGAGACAAAAGTTGATATTAATCAAATGTCTTACTATCCCAACATCGTGTCAAACAGGTAAAACTGTTCAAAAAAATTATGGTTGGCTGCTTAAAAACCTGCTTTTAGCGATTGTGTATGTGATAAGAGGTAAAACCGACAAGAGACAATTATTTTTTTACANGGATTAGAACCACCAACCTTACAAATGCAAGGTGGTTGCACTAACCACTGGGTTATATTAGAGGCTGAGCTGGGATTAGAACCACCAACCTTACGAATACTAGGCGGTTGCACTAACCACTGGGTGATCTTCCCCCCCCCCCTGGGATTAGAACCACCAACCTTACAATACAAGGCAGTCATACTAACCACAGGGTAGTTGGGAATTTTTTCATGGGGTCATATAGGAAACAAAATATATTGATAGTCATACCAAAAACTTTAACTTAGCTCGGTATAAAATTGATTTCATTTCTTTTCAGAAAGCGATAGTTAGCATTGTTTTTGGTAAGCTGGTAAGGGAAATGTGTTATATTAAAGCGATGAAAAGCGGCACTGACTTGAAACATTATTTGGTCAAATTATAAAAAATTCCAAATAAGCTTGAAGCTGGTCAGAGTTAGCAAAGGGTTGTATGTGACTTCACATTAAACCAACTCTTACTACCCTTTAAAGGATCCAGTTTTATTTTCCGGCTCGCTTCGAATGAATCTCGACCCTTTCGATGCTTATTCTGACGAGCAATTGTGGAGCGCTCTCGAACACTCGCATCTTAAACAGTTCGTTATGTCGTTGCCATCGAAACTGGAACATGAAGTCTCGGAGGGCGGTGAAAATTTGAGGTTAGTTTTGAGATTTGCGATTTGCTATTGTAATTTCTGAGTAAATTATTGAGCTTAAGTGAAGGAAGTTGTATGCACAACTTTTAATGTTGACAAAAGCAAACATAAAACATCAAAAATATTCTGTACACAAGTAATAGTTTTTAACCTAAATGGACTTTTTGGTAGAAAGGTTTTAATTTTGTCAATACATGAATTCAAACACCTATACCTATATCATTCAATGCCTAAAATAGTAATTATTTTCTTGTCCCAAGAACTGGTGTAGACGTAAGATTTTTGTTTTTCAGTGTTGGTCAGCGACAACTTGTGTGTTTGGCCCGCGCATTGTTGCGTAACTCCAAGATTTTGGTTTTGGATGAAGCAACTGCTGCAGTCGACCTTGAAACTGACGACCTCATTCAAGTACGACCTTGTGTGTGTTTCTACAAAAATCATAGAAGATTTCCCAAATAGACCCCTGCTCAGGCTAAAACTTTTTTGTGAAGCTATTTTTTTAACATTTGGGTTCAGTTAGTAGTACGTGCTGGACTTATGTAAGGCAAACTAACCTTGGATCCTTGAAAATACTTATTTCGTTTTTTGGATTAAAAAATATTTAACTTTATACGTGTCTTTTAAAAACCCAACTTTACAATGTTGTTTGTAATACTTGCAGGCAACAATCAGAGTGCAGTTCGAACAATGCACGACATTCACCATCGCTCATCGATTGAACACAATCATGGATAGTACAAGGTGAGCTGGGATTTGATCCAAAGACCTCTTGTTCTTAATTCTGTTTTTTATCTTGGTGGCAAAAAAATTAGTACCAGTTTTAATACAATTTAAGAGAAAAAATTTTGCTTTTTAATTCAATACTGAACCAGACATTTGACAGCTTTGTTTTGCTTATGGATCCCCTTACCATTAAGGGGGCGCATATTGTTTTACAACACAGGTTTGTTTTCCCATTTTGGTCACGAAAGACTTCCAAATTTTTTTAAATTTTCACACATGATAGATGTGTATTTGAATTGTGCACTGACAACTTTTTACTCCAATTCACCCCTCGGTTTAATAACATTTAATCTAAAAAATAGCAAATAAAGTGAGGCATCTAGATGTTTCATGATGTATTTTGTGACTTTTACTTGATTTACCAATTTTTTACTTTTTGATTTTATATTTTGTAAACAGTTTTCATTTACAAATTTCCACATTCGATAACTTAACTTCTTCAAATCCAGGGTGATCGTTCTTGATGCGGGGAGGATTGCTGAATTTGACTCACCACAAAATCTCCTCAAGTCGAAGGGAATCTTCTATGTAATGGCCAAAGATGCTGGATTGGCTTGAAAATTCCCGAAACTCTGACTAACCAAAACCTGTATCAACTTGCTTGCAACTTACATTGATCGGCTTTGTCAAAAAATCAAGTATATTCACTTTAACTCCACTTTAGTTGTTCTTCAAAATTACCTAATTTCATAAAATCTGCAACATTTTTTTCGCAATAACTTGCCTAACTTCATTCTTGCTTTACAACCTAATCACAAAAAGTGTTACTGAATTTATACACAAGCCAAAAATAATGTGTTTGTTGCATTTGGCAAAACTCCTCTGATGAAGCGGCACTGTTTAGCTTCGTACTGCCCTTCAGTGAATACCTCGATTGTGATGTCATAATACTGTTTTTGTTACAAGTTTTTTTTACAAAGCACATAGTTAAAGTGGGTTTCCTAGCGAGCTTTGTGCAGTCAACCATAGCGCTTGTTACATGCACGACTTTACACGCTTAAAGCGGGTTTTCTGACGAGCTTCGCATAGTCAACTATAGCGCTTGTTACATGCACGACTTTGCACGCTTAGCGGATTTCCTAGCGAGCTTCATATAGTCAACCATAGCGCTTGTTTTCAAAGAACCATGTAGACTTGTCGTTTACAGATTTCTGAAATAATTTCACAGCATTGGTGTTTTGTGCGAAAACCAACAGGCCTTGTTTAAAATATGTTGACAACTGGAAGGCGGTGTTGTTGTAAAACTTCTGCCACCATGAGTTTTGTGTCCATAGTAGTTTAAATCTGTTCATTGTAACATTTCTGTTAAAAAACATACTTTGCCACTCCAATGTAAATACTTTAAGTGTTTTCACACAAAGAAAATTGTAACTCATTCCCTATGGTCGCTTGCCCTTTTTTTAAAACTTTTTGAAATGCCTTTTTCGTGGTGTTAGAAGCATCAAAGTTCATCAGTTTATTCTAATAATTGGTTCTGACAAACTTGTAGTGCTTTGTATTCAACGGTGCATGTAATTTTGACAACTACTGTATTCTATTAGCTGCTTCAAATCCAAATACTTAAATATATTAACTGCTGCATCATCTCTGCAAATATGTTCCATGTGTCAGAATTATTTTTTTAATTCTAAAAACTTGTAATAGGATGTAGAAATTTGGTGTGTAAATTTTTGTTGTTTGTGGGTAAAAAACAGTAATTTTTGTAGCGTCATATAGTTGTCTGTACTTTTGTGTGTGTCGCTTTGTAGTGTTCCAATCGTACATTTTCATTTCTAGACTAATGCCAACATTACGAATGTTATGTGATTATTCTGTTGTTGCTTGTCAAAAGTAACCAAGTAATTCCGTTAACATCATAATCCAAATGGAAATAATTACTAGAAAAACAGACCGTGTGTTTTTATAGACAGTGTATTACACAAAAATAACAGATCAGCAAAAGTTTATTATTCAAATAAAAAATTTTAGTAGGTCACTCAAACGCAATTATTCCTACATCCCTAAACTAATTTTGTTTCATCACAGAAACTGAATGTGTTTAAAATATTTAACTTTTTTCCAAGGATGTCAACTTTACATAATGTATTCCTTACTATTTTGTGATGAGAAACAAAAAAAAAACAAGTTGAAATGTCAAAACATTTTTGGTAAATTTAAATTTTTACACAAATTGTGAAAAAGTTGCGATATGGGGAATTCACCAACATTATTTAGCTGATTTTTTCGACATAGACCTATTTTCAAATCTTTACGGTAAAAACAACAGGTCTGGTTGATGAACCGGTACTTCCACCCTTGAACAGCGCCCTCTGGAGGGTGTTTGCTTCGATTTCTATGATTTCCGAACCTTTTTTCGGGTTGCTTTTGATCTCGGACTGCCAACTAAATTGATTTTCATGAATCAGATTACGGCAGAACCAAACACATGAATTTAAAAAATGAAATATTTTGCTGCTATGTTGACAGATTTAAAAAAACAGTGTTATTTAGTACCACTGAAGCCAAAATAACGAATTTAAGTTTTTACTGTTTTATTGTAATTTTCTATGACTAAAAAAATTATAATTTTTTACGCCTGGCATAAAATAATGCGATACTTGATCACTTAACTTTTAGGTAGCTTTAAATTTTGGGTCAAGCATGGCCTGTGTTACACGACAGAATCATTTTGTTGCATTTATGGTCAGTTCCAACTTACGAGTATTTTACGGCGGGTTGATGAGCTCTTTCCTGCAGTAACAGCTTCATTCTCATCGGTTGACCTGCATCAGAAAGTTGGAATTAAAACAGAAAAAAAGTTAGAATATCAAGTTTTAAACATCCCAGGCCGTTACGCTTAACACCACAATCATGGGCGCGACTAGGGGGGAAGGTTTGCCGGCATGTCAGGCCCCATTTTCATCTGCATCTATTTGAACAATGCACCCAATTACACTTGCTATACCCACTTCTGCACAACGCCGACATATACATGCTCGTAACTAAACAAACTTCATATCATACGTCGAGATACCAGTACAGCAACAAAACATGTCATGACTTTGCACTGCAAATGTGAAAATTAAGATTCTTTGACGCAGAGAGCATCTGTTGTCAACACTGAGGCTTACACAATTGTTGTTCTGCGATGTAGTCCGCACGCATCGATAACACCCAGCACTCCTTCTATTGCTTATGTAAAAAGATGCAGAAATTTTAGTCACTTTTGGCAGTCAATAGAACAGATAGTTCGGAAATTCCACAAAGGCCAGAATAGATTGTGGTGAAAAAACATTTCGATTCATGTGTCAGTGGGAATTAAACAGATTTCTACCACATAATAAAGTTTTTATCATTGATTTTCAAAGTGTAAGCGTCGAGTTTTCGGTGTAAACGTCAAGTTTTCAGTGTAAACGTGAATGGATGTAGTTGCAGTAGGTTGTAGACAGATACAGAGAAAGAATTGTGAAAATCTGCCCAAGCGCGCATCAAAGTCTCGAAACAACCTCAGGTTTTTCGATTGGTAGTTTGTTGCTCACTCGTTTTAACTCCTACTAGTTACGATACTGACCATAACTATATCAATCTAAATGACCAGCTTCAATGTTCGGCAGTTTAAATTCTGACAAAAACGCACACATTTTAACAACACATTTGTTTGTTTAAATTCGTTGCTTCACCTCAAAAAACTTAACATTACCACTATCTACAATAAAAAGTTTGCAAAGTCTTTCCAGGCATTGACTTTTTTATTTGATTTTCACAACACAAAACTCACCGTCCAAATCCCGGTTGTTGTACTTCTGATAAGCTCTGATGGCGTCATCTCGTCGGATGAAAACTATCTCTGCCTTTCCTGATCCGATTAGTCTCGCCCTCCGTACCGGACCAAGAACACTGAAAAGTTCCTGATGAAAAGCAAGGTAAAATTTGTGTGTGAATGTATGGTACCCATATTTTGGTGACGAAGATTGGGAAATGTTGATTTTAATCAAAAGTTTGAAAAAAATGTATTTTTTACTTTTTACAAATACCAGCTTTTATTAAAATGAAGAATATATTTTTGCTGTGGATAAAAGTCATCATTGGCAAAAAAAGCTTTTTGGGTTTCCAATTGTGTAGCGGAGCTTACTGAGGGGTCGTGGCCCTGCACGGGGTGAGCTTAGGTGTTGCGAGTACTAAGTGTTACATTTACACAATTTATAATCTGATTTTTGACACAAAACAAATGCTAAACCCAAGTTTAACTGCTGATAATCTCGTGTCAGGTAATACATGATAGAAGCAAACAGAAAGCAATAAATATCTCATGCTTGTGACACAGTTGAATATTTTTCTTTTGTTTCATCACTTTAATAATTTCATTGTGCTATAAAAGTATGCCAGATTCTAGTCACTAAATTGTTCAGTTGGACAAGAGTTGGGCAAATTAAAATTGCACTATAATAGCATGTATGCTTTGAATGAATTATCACTTTAAAACCGCAAATTGAATGAGTTCGAACACAAGATTTGGTGATAAACTGGGTTTTTGTTGTGGAAAATATTTTACTTACTAGGATATCTTCTTCAACAACAACTGGGTGTAAATTTGAAACGATGATTTTAGTTCCCTCGAATGGACTCGACATATCAACCGGAATTTCATTCTCCTGAACATCAAATGTGTGGTGAAAAAAGGTGAATAAAAATAACAGATAAATGTACACAATTCATGGTTTTAAATAGGCTGGCATTTGTGTGTGTATAAAATGTTTTACACATAAGTATTGGCTTGTTTCTTCTTATTAAGATCGTCAAAAACAACAGACATTTTATGTTTAACCCAAAACTGGTGCGATTTTCCTCGGAAACTGAAACTTACATTTTGAAGAAGTTCTTGTGGAGCTGGCTTCTGTGTAGCGGTGGCATTAATATTCTTGGTTGATATCATCGGTCTTGGATTGGGGGGGGCTAGTCGCAGCCGTTTCGCTTGTTTTACAACTGGTTTTGGTTTCAGAACCGAGACAGATTGATTTCGTATTACGCTGATTGGTGACGGTGGAGGTTGTCGAGTTTGTGCGATTGGTCGCTTCCCTTTTGGTGACAAACAAAAAGCATTGTGAATATGCACTTGTACACTGACTGAATAAAGTGAATTTTTGGTGACCTTAACTTGGTACATGAACTTGTTGGTCCACAGGCTACATACTTTTGTGAGTGATGTCAAAAATATAAAACAGATTGCACATGTACACTTTACAACAAAATTTTGACAATGTTCATTTGTAACTGGACATGAAAAAAACATGGTGCCTCTAGTGATTTAATGGTCAGGAGAAAATTAATTAGATCGAAGCACTAATTTGAAATAAAAATCTGACGGGCAGGAATGAAAGGAATTGGTCCTTGTACAGCAATTCACCGAACAGAACATTGAAAACCCTTGTCATCCAATTTCCATTTTAATTACAGTTGACCCAGAAAAATACATACTTGTGGGTTTTCCTGTTTGCGTCAGATTCTGCTTATTTGGCTTCGGCTGTTTCTGCCAAAAAACAAATTAAGTTTTATCTTGGATATACAGACATGATGAAAAAACAACTACATTGATGATAATTTTGTTTAAACATATTATCATAAAGTTTTCATATTCAGTTCACTATCATTAATTATTTCATTACGATCATGTAAATAATTTATAAATTATTGTTGTTAAATATGCTACATATATTTTCTTTTACCACATATATATATGGTTCTAATTTCTGCATTACATTTTTTGGGGGCATTTACAACATTAATTTTTTGTGATAGTGCAAAATAAATACACAAAACAATAAATAGCACCTTTATTGCGTCTGGATTTGTCATCGTAATTCTTAATCCCTTTCGCTCAGGTTTCTCTGCATTGGGTGCGTTTTGATTTTTCGCTGGGGCTTTTGCAACAAGGGCGGCATCGTTTCGCACCATGATTTTCATACCAGCTGGCTCTACTGTCACCTTGTTCAGTAACACTCTCTGTCAAAGTGAAAACTTGCAGTTACAGTTCACACATAACAATTGTTTCCTATAATAAGTCGAACTAGAATACCAGTATTCCACCAAGTCATTCTCTAATATCATGCTAATTATCATAATATCTATGCCAGAAGCATGATTTAAACCCTATAGACAAGTGGTCGGCAAACTTTTATTTTACCAAGGCCCAAACTCTACATTTAATCTTCATAGGAGACTTACACAGAACAAAACGTTCCGTAAACGCTAACGAGATGATTGAGACAAGTTTGTTCCACGACCTTATTGATTTCGGGTACAAATTACTTTGCTATTAATGTGTTCCGGATGTTACCTGTTTCATCACAATTCATTTGTTACATGACAATTCTTTTGGGCATGTCAAGTAATTGATGCCTGTTCCATAACAATACAATTATTGACACATAACAATTACTAGTTCCATCAAATAACAAACGCTTACAGATGGTACATGGTGTACAACTCTCCGTGTTGACTCTGCAACTGCATCGGGATCCAACTCCCATACACCATGCAGCCCAGTTAAGTAAGGTTTGCCCGGCCCACTGAAAAGTTCTATGTGACCCACATTTGGGTAGCGGCCCCCAGTTTGTCGACCACTGCCATTGACCAACCGGACTACAAACTCTAAACTTCCGTTTTCAACTTGCGTTTCAGTATAAATTCAACAAGAATGTTTCACCTTTTAACAGGCTAAATAAAAGCTTACATGCTACTGTGACCATAGGCATCGATTTTTTGGCAAATTTTTTTTCGTGTGGAGTGGCGAAATGATCAAATCCGAGCAGTCTGACACAGGATAAAATTACGCAACGTTCGCCTATTGGTTTGAAGGGATATTATACTCTCTGTTAACACTAATGAAAAACAATTGCATCGCTTGCCTCGCAGGTGTTTTGCTGTAAACAAGTCTTCAGAAAATCGTCGTGTCGGTGCAAGCAACAATACAGGAAATTTCTGGGGTGGCAGTATATAATTTTTATAATGGCTGCCACCTTAGAAATTTCCAGTGGGGTGGCCGCCACCCCTGCCACCCCAGGAATCAATGCCTATGACTGTGATGCAGAGAACTTTTTTAATAATGCATTGTCTTTTGCAGCATGATGTAGCAGATAGATTTGGCCTAAACATTTGCAGCTATTTATGGCCTGGGGTTTGCTTTAGTGATATTGTACCAACACAATTTTTTTTACAAAGCAAATTCATTTTTATCCTCCAATGTTTCAAATACAGAAGCACAAACACAAATACAGAAAAAGTGCAATGCCAATGATTTAGCCATCATGCTGAAAACCAAACTTGATTGCAAAAGTATTACATTGAAAAACAAGAGTTTAAAAAAAACTCACCGATCCATTTGTGACAGAAATAAACCCGGTCGGTTTGTGTTTTCGAAAATCTTTTATATTCTCTTCTTTTCTCTTTAACGCGATGGCAGATGGGTTCCGAATTGTGCGTGATGTTCCAGTTTCTTTTGAATTATTAATTACAAGTGTTTTGATCAGTGGAAATTTGACAACTTTTTTCTTTTCCTTCAGTGCAGGTTTTGGCTTTGCTGTATTTCCTTGTATTTTAATTCGTGCGTCAAATGATTTTTCCTTCGTTTTGAGCTTCGATAAAGTGTTCAGTTTGTTTCGTGCATCGAACGCTTTGCGATGACGAGACAGGACAAGTTTGCTCTGCACAGATATTTGATTCAGTTTTGCTCTCGCATCCCGCTCATTCAGTTTTTGCCGAGCGTCTTTGAACACTCGCTTTCTTGTATTCATTCTTGTATTTTGGTTGCAACTTTTAAATGCCACAGTTCTAAAGCACAAAAGCAAGTGCTGTATACAAATCTAAAACTTTAACTATCTAACCCTAACTTCACAACCCTAAACTTTTGTTTCAAACAGAAAGGTATACTAGTTACTGTTCTTTCACATTAATTAGGCATAGTTTTCTATAGGTTTTGATGTAGAAGACAACAAATTCAATTGTTTTTGTTCACTTATAATCCACAAATAGCTTTCAGTAATAAACGATTATTTTACTAACAAATTGAGTTCAAAACTTCCTAATTCCTTTAATTATGTACAAAATTCACGGTTCTAAATAGTCTCAATAAAAAGATACGAGTCAGCACTTGTGTGTGAAACATTTTCTACCTTTCTACAAACGCTGTTGTCATCATCAGGAATTTGTTGAAACGTAACTAATTATTTTTTTTTTAATGTTTCACAACTACTGGCTCGTATCTTCTTATTGATTCTCTTCTGCAAGGTAAAATTCGCTTTCCTGTACCTTGTTTATTCACTTTCATACTTGCCTGATAAAAGTTTCGCCGGAAAGTGATTTCTATGTAGTTGGCACGTATTTGCGTACTGTTCACTTGGGGCGCTATCATTTATCGTTTTGCGTTCTCGGGAACATCTGTGGTTCAAACCCCGTAAAAAATCAACGTAAATAATGTGATTTCGCCTTACGTACCACGAAAAAACAAATGGTCATAATTTCACAAGCCCCTCTTTTCCATGTAGTTAAACCTTATTGCCTCTTCATGTTGCCAACTCTGTTGAGCTACGATAAGGACATAAAAACTTGAATTGTATTTTATCATGTCTCTAAGACACACTTTTAATTAATATTTCGATATAACAATGACATAAAATATTGACACTACTATTACAAGTTTTCTCACATAGATTTCTTTTAACAAATTACGGCTCGATTTGGTGAAGGGCCTCATCACTACCTTGTTGTTTTATATGCTAAATTTGTTTTGTTCCTTCGAGTCTCAGTTCAGAAATTTAACCACAAGTCAAAATGATTTTGATATAAAGGACAAATAGTGTTATTTCAAATCTTGATAAAGGACAAGTAGAGCTGAATAAAGAATTGTCCTTTGAAATAAAGGACGGTTGGCAACCCTATTGCCTGTGCAACAAATTGTTTCCAGCAAGATCATAAAACAAAATGAAAAAAATGTATTACAGATAAAGACAACCTTGCGAGTATTGAATAGTGCAAGCAACAACAGTGTTCACTTTTTTATCATTTCTAAATGTAGCTTTTAAATAGGCTTTAGAAGTTCGTAAAATGTTTTTGTTTGTTTAAGCATCAAGTTGTAGAATTATTTTTTTTATTTAAGGTTTCATGAAAATGTGACCAGGCCCCGATAGCTTGCAGAAATGCATCACCAGTTTCTGGAGAGATTTTTAATCCTGATTTGTCTGTGTCAGAACCGTAATACACAAGTCCATCGTAGGCGTACAAAGTGTGTTCAGGGATGTGCACGTTTTTGCTATTCCACAACCCTGTGTTGACGATTTCATGAACCAGTTTTTGACTGCACAGACGAGCATCAGCTTGTCCTAAAAAATGAACACATTGAAACTAATTTGTTGGTATGAGCCAAATTTTGCAAAACCATTTCCAAAAAGTCTTGGTTTAAAAGTGGCATTGTGCATAGCTACATTGAAACAATATTCTTCCCCTGTAAAAACACCAGAAGTCATGGGAATAAAAAATTGATTGGAATCACTTATTGCATTAAACATTTAGCCTCCCTGACTGATCCCAGCAACGTTTCCCCCTCGGTCATGATTCTCCATTGCACATAATTACTACGTAGCTGCAGCGTGTTTAACCTCCACCCACCAATTATGTCTTCTATTGTTTGGGCACCTCATAGCAATTCAATATCTCTGGCCTGGCGATTGTTTTAGTGCAATTTTTATTGCTCAACTCACCATTTACGCATTTTTACGGATAAAATGAAACAAACGAATAAGTTTTATACTCACTAATATCCAGACCGAAAAACTCCCCAACTGCTTCACGGTAAATCTGAACAACTGATACATTTTCAACAGCATTATTCAAAAGGGCCATAAACAACATAGCTAGGCTCCTGTAGAAATAAAATATTTTGTAAGAGGTCTCTTTACCCTAGCTCCAAGGAATTTGAAACTCACGATCTGCTGCTGTCACAACCAAAACTAGAAGGGTGGCTTACCATCCATAGACATTCTATATACACTATTACCCGAATTAAAAAGAGGATATATTCCCACAATATTTTACATTGGATCTTATAGTTACCTGCGCTATTTATGACATGATTGTTTGTGCTGGCAAAAACGCATGCAAAGCACTACATTGTGCATTATTCTGAATACATGTCCAGGTTATAGGTATAAACAAAGCAATCAGTGCACTACAATGGATGCTCTATAAACCGTCCAAGTTACATCCAATTCAGAGATTGTTTAGTAATTTGATCTATTTCATGGAGCCAGTGGGGTAACTGCCAGGGCTATTAGGCAAAACGCAGTAACGCAATTAGGGGGGTTACGGGGTAACCACTGGGGCTATGGGGTAAAACACATCAAGAATTTGATAAAGAATATTTATAGGAAGGAATTTGATAAAAAATATTAGTTTTGTCAATTAGAGCTAATTTCTACTGCTTACAATTTCCAGCGGAGGGATTTTAATGTTGAATATCGGTCGAAGGGCACATAAATTATTAGTGATTGAAAACCACTTGCTCAGAACAAACATAAATAACTATTTTGAGAGTGTTACTCACTAAAAATGTTAGCACAAAAGGTAAACAAAGATTTTACCTGTTTTGAATGTTAATGAAGTTATACGAAGGTGGAAGCTTCACTAGTTCCATAATGGTCATGTCAACATCTCCAATACCACTAATGATCGACCTGCCCTGAAAAACAGTTTCCTGTGAAAGGTCATACCCCTAAGGCGTCATAAAAGAGCTGAAGCCTACAGCATGCTCAAATCAATGTCAAGGTATAAAATGTAAAAAATCGGATTAAGAGCATGTACAGCACTGCACCCTCAATGCACTCGTCTACATCAACTACAAAAGCCTTAGAAGTTGTAACCCATATGCAAAAAAGATTAGCAGGCATAGACCACTAAGGCATCAATGTGTACTCACCATTTCAACCATTTGCAATGCGGACATTTTTTGACAAGCTTTTGTTGCAACTGCTGTCAATTCAAAGTCTTTCGTCATTGAGACACACGATATCTCATTGACTGTTGTTACTATCGATGCAATGCTATTTAAATTCTGAAAAAGATCAGCCGGTAATGTAAATAAAACACACAGACATACAACATTTTAAAACTCACCCTAATTTTTTTGTGTGGAAGTCTTGGATGCGTTTGCATATTTTTTTTTCGAGTTTTACGAAATTTTTTCTTGTTGGCACTTTCTTCTGTGCTAATGCAAAAACGGGCAATGGTCATATATTTATTATTTCTGCTATATTCTGTTTAAAAGAAGTGTGTTGTATGTTCATCTTACACAAGATTTGGAAAAAATATAAGATTACCAAATTTGTGAAAAAAATTAAAATCACCAAGATACTTTTTTATTGTTTTAAATTGAAAAGTGCCCCAAAAAACAAACTTTTTATCAGAGGGCAACGCTGTTTGCTTTTTGACACTTGGAGCTGGTTGTTCGTTGTTTGTTGAAACACTAACTTCTTTGCTTTGCTCAATTGATGAGAAAGCTGTCGTACATGTGATTTGCCATGTCATCTAAACACAAACAACATAAAAAATGAGTGGCTTCAAACCTGATTGCATTGCTTAAAACCAACTACATTTGGCCAAAATTGCAACAAAGTTTGTCTAACTGTGGGCTTTTAAAAGTTCCACTAAAATGTCAAGGTGAGAAACCTTGCTTACCATCCAGTAAGCAGATTATGGCAAGCGTGTGTTGTATTTCAACTTTCTATTTTGCACACCAAATTGTTTTGATTGCAAAAAATTTTTTTCTTTGCATGCGAAAGTAAAACATCATGCAGTCCTTTTGGTCTTGCATGCCCGAGATCTCATTAGGAACTGCCATATTCTGCAGCCTCTCCCCGTTTTTGTTATTATTTCTGACAGATAAGGCTATTGGGGTCATGGGGTGGGGTTAATAAAAGGGTCATATTAAAAAAAGCAGATACAACCATTTGCAGTTTTTGAAGACACCAGAACCGCCTTGTGTGTCAAACATTAACGCACTATTAAAAAATTTCTATCAATGTTTACAAACAGTTGTTACCTGTTGTTGCACAAAGACTTGTCCGATACCGCTTGCCAAACAACATCGAAGCTTCGTCAAACATCCTAAACCCAACATTTTTTGCGCTTTGCGATACTAACTTGATTTCATCATTGGTAAAACGTTTTCTATTTCACAGGTTTTTGAACCACCCTCTAGGGAAGAGACAGTAAAATAATCCGCATATATTTAATTGATTGACCTTATTACAGTACCTCTATAAAAATACAACTTTCCATTTTAAGCTATAGAAAGTAGAGTAGTTAACCCGTAATAAGAAATGAGACCTGCAACTATAAACATAATAGACACACCAACAATCCAACTTGTTTTGTTTTTGCAAACACGTTGTTCCCCCACACAACATTTACAAGGCAAGTACAGCTTTGTTTGCAAAAAAAACGGGCAACTCTAAAATACGCAATCTACGCAATCCACGCAATCTACGCAATCTATTCTTATTTAAAGCAATCCAGCCAAGTTGAGTAGATGAGGCACACAGCCTGGTTTAATTTAACACAATCTGGAACACCCAAGTTAGGCAGGACAACTCTAATCTCGGCTACGCACACTTGTGCATTCACATTGCATTATACCAGACTTAAACACTTCAATTTGCCTGAATTGCGTTTCATCAGTCTATTTTGTATGAAATGCCTAACCTGAACATCATATACTGAGTGCCTAACCTGATAGGGTTAAACTAAACCAGGCTGTGTGCCTAATCTATTTAAATTGCCTAAGGTGCTTTAAATTGGAAAAGATTGCGTAGATTGCGTATTTTAGAGTTGCCCCCAAAAAACAATAAACAGAAATAAAAATCCTATAGTAGCGAAAAATCGTCAATTAAAAAAAACATTCATGATTTTCTGTGATAACTGCCAGTGAACTTTTATTTATGTTGAACACAATGATCCTGTTTTTACCTTGTTTTATGAGGAAACAAGACGTCACAACCTTAGAATTGTTACACCTACATCACTTCTTGACAGCTTGAACGCTTTGTTGTTTATAGATCACTGAAAGTCGTAGATACTAGAGGCAGCATGTATTACTTTCACTAATGTTTTGTTTTAGAATACCCCCTGTTCCGTAACCCCGCCTTTCACTTAACAGCGCTTGTGAATTTTTACCCATTCCCTTATTTTAGTCACACCGAATATGCGCTCTTCCGTAATCCCCGTCTTTTATTTAACAGCACCTGTGAATTTTCACCCATTCCCGTATTTTAGTCACACCTAAGAACTAAGATGCACTCTTAATTTTCCTCCAGCCTGTTATACTTTTCCGCATTTCCGTTTTTCCCGCCGTCTGAACTTCATTTTCCACACTCTGTCGCTCTGTAAACCTCGTCTTTTAAACATGTCCGACGACAAAAAACGATTTTTTAAAAAAATCATGAGGATTGCTGATGTCAACATATTTTACTTTAAATTTGACAAATTTGCATTGGTGGAAATTCCAGATTTTTTACTTTTCAAGTAAAAGTTTTGTTTGTTTTCGCAATTTTACACAAATAAGCACAAAAACTGATTCCACAAAATTTGTACTGTTTGTTGCTAAAATGTGCCTTCTAATATGTGAGAAATTGATATATTTGCAAGAATTAGAAAAAAATGATGCATTTGTCAAATCTCCCCTCTTTTAGTCGTTTCAAAATTTGATGTATTTGATTTTCACCATGCATAGGAAAATTAAAATTGCAAGTTTTTTAATAGGCCACTGCTGATGGAAACAAGAATCACTTGACTTTTTAATGCAGATTTTTAGGTGAGTCGATTTTGATGCATGTTAAACGTTTTGCTTTTGTTTAACTAACAAAAAAAGAATAAACAAAATTTGAACGTTTTTTTTGCTGTCATGTTTCATTAAATATTGAGTGTTCTAACGTGAATGAAAATTGTACTGCTTCAAAAGGAACTTAACTGAGGAAAAAAGTGTAGAAACAAATACTGTTTTAATAAATTGAAAAAGTAAGGGCAGATTTTTGCATTTGATTTTGTGTGATAACAAAATTTAAAAAATTGTTTTTGTGACAAACCCGAAGGCATTTTGTGCCACAAATAGGTAAACAGGTACCTATCTGATAGATCTGCAATCTGTGTTTTGTACCCAACGTACCAATTGAAGCTATTCTGTTTAAACTTCTCTTTGTTTGTTTACAGACAATCATAGCAAGAATTCAATCATTTAAATCATGATGGACGCCCTTCCAATTCTCCGCGCATTGCAATTCCCACTTAAGGTTGGGTAAATATTCAACTTAATCAGATTTGCTGCTTGGTTTCAACTGCCACCATCTTCAGTGTATGTTTATCTGTGTGATTTAACCAGTTTCATTAGTTTTTGTGGTAAGTAGTGGTTATTTTTCATTACATCTGAAACATTATCCAGGCATGTGCAAAACATGAATCTGCTGTTAAGGTTTTATGGAGCTGCCCTGATATACTCCTGGGAGCAGATATTTTGTAAGTTTTTTTCTAATTGATCTTTTCTTATTGCCATACCACTTGTCACTGAAATGTGTCAAAAGATTTTTGCTCAAATAAAAATTGCAATGATTGAAATTTGGGTAAAAATTCTGTCGTTGCAAGTCAATACAGTTGGTACAGATTTTGTACACATAGTATAAATTCCTTTGCATTTCCCGTTCATTCCAAAAGCCTGTGTCACAAATTTGTTCCAACTGGTATTTTGTATCTTATTGCTAACTATATAATTTATAGTTTTGTTAAACCATTTTCCAGATACCTGTAAGCAAAGGTTCTGAATATACATTGATTTTTTATGAGTCCAACACTTCTATTACTATGATTATTTTATGGTAGTAACTTAAATCTTTGTTCATTTTCCTTTAGTGTACCTCATGGTTTTTCGCTGTATTTTCCCACTTTTTTACAATTCTTCAACAGTATTTGTAATAGTACATACAATTAGAATAGAATTATAGCCCAAAACATCCAATAACTAATACCCAAGCAAGTGCTTAATGGACATATTACTGAATATGTGACGATCAGGTGGAACTGCTGTCATCACAAACTATCGGAAATCATTGCTCCAAAAAGGTTTGCTTACCAAAAATGACCAGTTTTTATATTTTCTTGTCTGCTTTCTATTTTGCTCAACTGATATCCATGTGTTGAGACGCACATTGTGCCCCATTATAGTGATGTCAACCGCGCCGCGCGCAAGCAGCCGCGTAAATTTTTAGAGTAAATTTCCGCATGTGGCAGCGTCCAAAAAACTATCGTTGCCGCGTGGACGCCGCACACTGCACAATTTTCTTTTATTATGTTGTCAACAATTAAAAAAATTATAACATGTACCCAGGTTTATTACGTTTTTCTGTCTTGATTTTTGTGAAGCATAACCAATTGTGAAATAACAATAATATCTTATACACCAGCAGTGCAGAGTGCAGGAAAAATGGATATTATGAGAGTTTTATCATTCATAAAAAAGGTAGACAACTTAAGAAGTCAAGTAAATGTTGTTAAATGGCAAGCTTTGTATTTAACAAAATGTCTAAAAATCCAAACCATTGGAACTCTTATTGTGGTGCAACTGGCAATGCTTAAATTAAAGAGCACTCAATTGATGTAAGGACAAATGTTCAAAAATGCAAATGTCAAATTTCCAAATTTTTGTGTCCCAGACATCACTACCCCATTACCTTTCTGCGGACCTGTTGTTTACCTATGCATTGCTAGATGTGAACAGCTGAAGTGAGATTCATGTACATTGTCCACTTGGTTACAAGGGTGTGGAAAACAAGTTGTTTAGACAGATGTTACCAGTCAAATGCTAACCTAATATTGTACGCTATGTACAGTATTATTCCCTAAATCATATCTCTGCCATTACCAGGAAAATCAACATGTATGTATTGTGATGCCAACAACGATTGTTGAAACGTTTCATTACAATGTCTTCACTGCATGCAAGTTCTCTGGCAGTTATGTTTTTAATTAAAGTGTGTTTTGTGGCATAAGTTAACATTTATGCAAAGGGCCGCTGAGGTCAAATTATCAATACAAGGCCTAGTGTGGTAACTGATCCTAGTTGTCCCACCACCAGCGTTGGTCTGAAAAGTAAAAAAGCAATTTGTAGTACATGTCATTGCGGTATTTCGATTTGTTTATTTGCCCGTAAAGTCAGTGGTGAAAGTAAACTGGAACCAACGGCCCACTACTATGAGTTTCATTGCAAAAGTGTTGCAAGTATCAACTAGAATCATAAATCAATCATAGAATTCCTTGACAATCATGTCCTTGCGGTATTTCGATTTGTTTATTTGCCCATAAAGTCAGTGGTGAAAAGATTAAACAGTAAACAAATCATTCCACTTTCATAACTGCTTATATCTAGCTCGAAAATTGGATAACTTCAAAACAATGTCAGGAATGGATGAAATTCGGATGATTTGTAGAACATGACATTGTGGTACATGGATTGCTGTGTTAAACCCTTTTGCCCCGAAAGTTGATCTGCTAGCCCCATATAAGGTTTCGAGATAGTAGCGCGACATTCCGTTTTCATAGTTTTTTGTAATCACCAACTCAACAAATTATAGGATCATGTTTCTCAAGATGCATAATCTACAACTTTGCATGTGTTGAAACATATGCCTTTCTGCCTGCAGAAACAATCATGCTAAACAAGCATTGTAGAACCCAATATTATTGTAGTGCAGTAGTTCCCAACTTTTTCTGACTGGTGACCCCCTATATTGATTTAAAATATCCCACCCAGCCATTTTTTTCTAAACAACAAGATCAATCAAATTGCTTTTTACAGTTTATTAATTATTTGCATATAAAACTGTTGTCTTGACTTGAAGGATTTTATTTTTTGATGACAAGCATTTTTGAAACAATATTGTGACGTTTCAATGACAATGCTTGTGCAGTTAGCTATGGGCACATAGCCTGGTGAATATATATCTTTTTCAAATTTTAAGATAGTGATAAATGTCACATTCAGCAGTTGATATACTCAGTCACTGGTAAACCAAATTTATGTTTGCGGCCAGCGAGCTTGTACTAAAACATTATTGCGGCCCCAGACGCTTACAAACTCGAACCATCCTGGTATACAACGTACAACTGAGTTTAAAACATCTTGTTTACACGAATCATTTTTCATGAAATGCCGAACTGCAGTTTGCACGAAAGTTTTAACATATTTACACAAGCATTTGTACACAATAACATGGTTCATCACTTTGAACACTACAACAAGTATTTGTGGGTTGTTCACTATTGGTTGAGTTTGTTTTTGTCCTGAAGGTTGCATTTTCATCCAACAATCTCAACCACTCTGCCGCCTTCTTCCTCTGCACCAGCGTTGTATCTCACAGCTAAATCCGATGAGCGATTTGTAGATGCCCAAAGAGTTGACAATTTCTCCACCAGCCATTTCTTTGCCTTGGTTATTTGATCTTCTATTGCTTTTGAGTAAAGCAAAGGATTAAGGGCGCTGTTGATTGGAAGTAACAGACAAGCGCTCAACACGTAAGCATCTGGGGGCATCTTGACTCCTCCAACACTCAAATATCCCATGATACAAACTGGAATCCAGCAACAGAAGTCAGTCACAATCAACCTGGAGATTCTCTTCTGCATCTTGGAGCTGACATCGGTGCTTCTGGATCCTTTCATGCGGTTGCTCTGTTTGTAAATGAGAACATATGCAACCACCATGTAGATGAACATGAGGAAGTTGATTGTGATGAGGAATGTTGAATATTCCCAAGCAAATTCACTGGTTGTGGCAAACAAACGTGGCATACAGACGCTTGTTTCTCCATAATATCCAAACTCCCCCTTGATTGAATTACGTGGAAATGCTTCTTCAATAATTTGTTTTACATCATTCCAACTCTCCGGTTTTACCCTGCTAATTCTTTCTGCAAGGAGTGACATGTTTTCTCTTGAAACAAAATCATTTCCAAAAAAGTTATTTGGAAACCAAACATCAGTTGTAAAATATTCCGAAGTTACTTTCAATAAAGGAACTGTTGCCAAGGCCACAGATGAAATCCAGCAAAACAATTCAGCAAGTAAAATTCTACCGACACCTACACTTCGAATTATAAAAGGTTTAAAGGCTGATACAAGGCGAAAGGTGGTCATTGCTGTCATAGTGAAGGCTGATGATTCTGATGATACAACTGCAAGCGCTCCAAGTCCTGAACACAAACTACTCGATCTCCATTCCTTATCAAACAAACAATAAGAGCCAGAAAATCGGGTTGCTTGCATTATAACTGCAAGCAGATAAATGCCCATGAGGAAATCTGAGATACAGAGGTTCAGAATGAAAACACTGGTGTTGATAAAAACGTTTTGATTCCTGTCTACATTCCATAAGCTGTGAGCAGTTGCAATAAACACAAACAAATTTCCTCCCAATGCTAACACAGCTGTTATCCAGAAAATTGCTTGGTATATTGGATTGGCGATCATTTCGTTGACATCTGCAAACGCGTCCCCAGCCAAGTTCACACATTCGTCACTTCCGTCCAAGCAATCCTGAATTCCATTTTGCACCAGTTTCCTTTCAACTGACAAAGGTTGTTTATTTGTGCAGTAAAACCTTTTGTTTTCACAACGACATCTGCTTTCATCAGATTCATTGTCACAATCGATAATTCCATCGCAAACAATTTTTCTGTCAATAGAAAACCTATCTTTAGCTTTGCAATAAAATGGAGAGTTGTTACAGATTTGTGGAAATTCATCTGAACTGTCGTCACAATCGACTTTTCCGTCGCACACCTGAGTGCTTTTTATGTTGATCTTTCCATTTGCGAAACAATAAAACATGTTTGGACAATTNGTTGCAATAAACACAAACAAATTTCCTCCCAATGCTAACACAGCTGTTATCCAGAAAATTGCTTGGTATATTGGATTGGCGATCATTTCGTTGACATCTGCAAACGCGTCCCCAGCCAAGTTCACACATTCGTCACTTCCGTCCAAGCAATCCTGAATTCCATTTTGCACCAGTTTCCATTCAACTGACAAAGGTTGTTTATTTGTGCAATAAAACCTTTTGTTTTCACAACGGCATCTGCTTTCATCAGATTCATTGTCACAGTTAATAATTCCGTCGCAAACAGCTTTTCTGTCAATAGAAAACCTATCTTTAGCTTTGCAATAAAAACGAGAGTTGTTACAGAGTTGTGGGAATTCATCTGAACTGTCGAAACAATCCACTTTTCCATCGCACACCTGAGTGCTTTTT
>QXVZ01033671.1:0-42556 GCA_008931825.1 Phallusia fumigata
TTGGAGAGAGGCACAACGGCAACTTAATTTTAATGGCATACAGACTCTAATAGCATACTCTCCCAAAGTTTGGGGATTTAAACAATTTTCAAAATTGTTTTAAGGTAAGTGTGCAAATTTCGACTATGATTCGGTATAACGCCTCTTGCAGGCATGGCGTACTGTAATTGTTTTCAAGACACTTCGGCAACTAAGAACTAATACCACAAAAATACGCAAATTTACCACGTCTTGTTTCACAAAACTGGATGAAACTCTACACTCAGTCACGTCATCACGACAAAGAAACCAAACACGTACAAATTCAAACTTACAAATATCGCAGGTTGCTGAGAAATCCGATGCACGATTCGCGAATAGATGACGAGGAGAGACCACGTAAGAGACGAATCCGGTTTCTGCTCAGCGATAGAGTCTCGAGGGTGTGGTTGAGTCCGTTGAACGCACCGGGCTCAATACGTGAAATCCTATTCCGGTGCAAATACCTGGTTTGCAAGAAGTGTTTGGTNATTTCAATGCTGACATAACAAGTCACCATAATCTGAGCAGAAAATATGATATTTTTGATGCTTTTCAACAATTTAAAGTTTAGTACATGAGAAAAAACACACTTACAGTGACAATTAAAATTGATCCCTTTGCTAAAGTCATCAAAGCAATTACAGGTTGCAAAAATTTGAACACAAGCAAAATGAAAAGAGTTAATGTCCACATAAAAATTGGAATCACCTTGACATAACTGAAAAACTTTGTCCTTTAGTTAAAAGCATAGCCTACTTGCAAATACACATTACTTGATATTGAGGAGTTGCCCATATGCCTCACTGCCGGCTAACACATATGAAATAAGGGTGGATGTGCTGAAATATTGGTGAAATTAAAAAAAGTGTATACGTGTATATATAAATGTTTTGGGTGGAATTGTTCAACTTACAAGTTTAAAAATAGTATTATGCTAAACACATATCCCATCCAGTTTGGTAAAAACAATTTTCCCATGAGGTGCAGATTTGGATGCATTTCCTCAACACTTTTAGTGGAGCCATCAACAATACTTTCCTCTGAAAGAGTTTAGTGTCAATAAGGACTGTTGAGCAGCATTTGGAACCGTGATAACAAACCTATATCTTCATCATCACTTCCTGAACTTGAATCTTCACAAGTGAACTCTGTCTGGCCGATTGGAACTCTAAATTAAAACATTGATCTAGTTTGAGTTTACTAAACTGAGATACAAAAACATCATCTAAACATAATTGATAACGACCAAAGCCTCTGGATCATCTGAAAAGCTAGTCCAAAAGATGTAAAACACAATAAAACATATATTTTATATTTGTTTTAAAAATTGGGACTGAACAACTTANTTCAGGAGCAAACATGTTGATAGCTGGACAACAATTGTTTCCAAATGATAAAGACAAAACTTACAACATTGCAGGTATGCGAAAAAAGGAGGATCATCAGTAGTGCTTTGCAACTTTGTCCACTCTTTCTGATTTGTTTTCATGTTGTTTCAGCTCCGTATCTTAAAATAAACTGTATCTTGAATGTAATAAAAAAACAACAGGACATTTGTGAACTGTGAAATGAATCAGCTGATTAAACATGGAGTGGTACTTTAACGTGGCCTACGTGGGTACAATCACAAACGCAATTTGGTCCAGAATATTTTTAACCCAAGGATTACAACAGCATTTGCACAATATAGAAGCTTGAAAATTTTATACGATCAAATTATACAAAGATTGTTTTTGGTCTTTCATGTAAAAACTATTCGGAGGTACAAACGTTTATTAAACACAAATGACACACATGCAGCTTGTATGACACAAACAACATACTTTTACCAACCATGGCGGACGTCAGCTCGCCCTTAATGATCAAAATAAAAAGGTTTGTTTTGTTTTACCCTTTGGGATAGACATAATCGTCTTCCAGCAAGAAAACTTTGCCTGGTTGAGTTTGAAAGTAAATGCCACAGAAAATCTTCACAAAATGAAAAGTTATCATAAATCTTGGTACGTCTTGGTGTCAATCTGAGAAGGAGCGATGCAAATTTTGCTTTAGATGTAAATTGTAAATTTCTGTGGTAAATTGTTTGTGGAAAAGAAGGTTTGGATTAGTTGACGTGTATCGTCTTCGTCTCTAAAAGTTTACATCCCTTGCAGTGCCTCCACCATATTTGGAAAAATTTCCGGAAATTTGATCTAATATTGTTACGGTAAAATATTGATGTTATAATTTAAGTGTCGTAATTATTGCATTGATCAAATTGCTTTGCATTGTGAGTGAATTTACCTTTAGCATTTTTTATGTTTCTTTGCGGAAACTTATTTGTGTAAAAACAAAATTAGTCGTTTAAATGTCGATGACGATCCATTTATCTGTTTCAAACCATGGACCACGACATTACCTTGTCTGGACGTTGGAAATTTCAATGAGAAGTTTAATACATAATAACACGGCATAATACTGAATTAACCCAATTGACTTCCCTGCCATAAAATGCATGTCTTCAAATTGTTGCGCTATATGTTAAAACCCACGCCATGCATTTTTTGCGGATGAAAAGGCACAACACAAGATACGCATTTTGTTCAAGCAAAGCCCTTTAGATTTTAAAACAACAGCGATGGATGAATTACTGTCGGCCCTCTTCCTTTTCTTAAGATTGTTTTGCGTGTGCCCTTCGCTAAAGGCATGGCTTGTGGTGCAACAAACACTTCAGAATATGTTTCGATCAACGCGCTTATTTGCCTGTCGTTGATCGCTGGCACGTCAACGCAACATGGCAATTAAAAGCATTGCTGAATTAAGTGGTCGCCGACGGCGAGGTGCAGACAAACACGTCTCACGCTTGACAAGGAAAAAAGTGTTTGGCCGCCAAAAATTAGCTCTACGCCGCGGAAGGCTATCATTTGGCGCACAGAGCAACGAGTTGTTTGTTTAATGACTTTCGGGTGCAATCACCTCGAAAAGGGCGGCAAGAACGACTTTAGGCGATAATTGATGGTATGCGTTTCATCTTGTGGTTTGAAGGTTTAAAAATTTGTTTTCTCATGACAGTTCAACGAGCCTGTAAGCAGTTTACTGAGTTGTTGTATGGTGTGTGGTCCGCGTGTGCTTACATACTCTCTAGAGATTAAAGCAACATGCATGTTTTGAGGTTTGACAATGATAGTGACACAGATAAGATAAGGTTATGGAAGCACATTAATCAAGGGTCGGTTTGCATTCATCACATTTTGCGGTCTGAAGTTGCGGGCACTTATGACGTTAATGCTGAAAGACAGTCGACGCTTCGCCACCATCTTTAGTGCTGTCAAACCGCGGTAGTTCATGTGTGTCTTTCGATTGATTGAATTGTTTCCGCGATATGCTTGTTCTCGCCGTTGTTGAAGTTTGTGCTGGCAGGAAACACTTGGAATTATGTGACTGCAGAACGATTCGTTTTGTTTACTTACCTTTTGTACAGAGCTTTTTGCGGGTTGTGCTTCAGTACCTTTACGTAGGGATTCGTTGAGCGTGCTAAGTCGAGTAGACCAAGCAGTAAATGTTGCAAGCATTGGCCAGTACAACCAATTAAGTGCTGCACCGTCTTTCCTGCTCACATCTGCAGATCTTTAGTCTGTAGTCAAGTTTGTCGTTATTTTTCGTCGTTTGCGATGAAGGAAACCCACCGTGCGCGTGGTCACCAGGCTTAGTAATTTAGTTGTCTACAACAACATGCAAACAGTACTTAATTGCTATTTTGAAACAGTGTGTCACATCGAGTGACGGCAAACCGTGTCGAGCTTGGTACATAAACAGTGCTGGAATGGAACACGAAAGCGGCGAAGCTTAAACAAACTACTTCGGTCACGAATAAAAGGCTGGCGTCAAAATCTGAGTTTCATTGCGCTGCTGTAAGTCGCTTATTTCGTGCGTTTCCAGAAATCTTGCGCAAACAAGCTCTATGCGATAGCCGTCGTCTCGTTGCCCTGTACAGGATCAGCGTTGAAAGATAGGTTAACAAGTCCACAACGCGTTGTTTAAACCGGTAAGTGCTCTTATACAACTGCAGGTGGGAGTTTTAAAAGGGACGGTATACAGACATAGGTAGATAACACAACGTATAAATGCGTTTACATTCCATGTCTTTTGCGCACCGATTATGCAAAGTATGTTGGCAGGACATATTCATTTGTATGGTGCATTTGGACACAATGGCTTTTGATTAGAACTGTTTACAATGTTCTTACTTGGTCGCAAACGTCGCTTATGTGGCACATTCCATAAACATTGTTTGGGTGAAGAGCGCCGACCTCTCGCAACGCTGTGCCTTCTCACTGAAGTGGTGTCAAGTTGCTACTCGCATGCTTTAACGCACTTGGCCGCAAGTGTGGAAGTTATATCCTAGAATATTGTATTGTAGCAGATCATATATCATATTTGTTGGCACTGACAACCCAATGTTGTAAAGAACTATTCTGTGTGTTTACACGTTTCAACATATCTCCGGTGCACAGTTTACAAACGAGGCCAAAGGGTCAGACAGCGATCGCTGTGCGACTGTGTGTGTATGGAGCCCTGCATGAGCATACTCAGTAAACAGCAGCGAAAAAGGCGAAAATAATTAGCTGTTTGTGAAGCGGGTGCGGACCATTCATGCTTGAAGTCATTTTCATTATACCTTGCAGCAAGCACGTGCCTGTTTGAACGCTTGCCCGTCAGTCATATCCTGTGTGCTGGCCCTGGCTAAAAGCGGGAAGTAAAGTTCAATACACGGGCTGTTCAGCGTCAAATGAATGCCCGGTTGCAACTCAAAAGGATTCAATTTTTGCTGTGCGAAACGGCAGCTATCATAGTAGTGGCAGTTAATTTGTGAAAGGCATGTTCTCCATCAGGTACGCTGAGTTTCTTTTTAAGCTGTTTTCGCATGTCAAGCTTTAAAGCTGAAGGAAGTCAGCGTGTTACAGCTACTGTGTGAGGCAACAAAGACAAGCGGCTTTTGATGGCCCTTGGTGTTTCAGGAAACGTTCGAGTTAAATGTGATCGATCACTCAAGTTTTGTGATATATCATTCTCATGGGAAAAGCTGGGATTAGCCTGTGGCACAGGAATGCAGTTTCGCTGTTACCGGGCACTTGCTGTTGCAATGTTTATGTGCCAGAGTGAGAACCATTCCTATAATGTAGATGAGACCTTTGTGACCGTCTTTTATGATATCCTAAGCAGGTATTTACAAATCAATTGTCGACTTTCAGCTGGAGAGACAGCTACCTTAATCGGTGTTTTTCATTGATGTAAAGACAGATCACTTGCTGGTGACAGGGGTAGTTCCACGTGGCCGCTCTTTTACCTGGTTCCGCTACACCTTATGTTATTAGCACCGGTCGCGGCAAAAGCGCTATTGACGCGTGATTTTTGTTTGCCGTGGGATTAGCACGGCTTCGAAGCAATTGTTTGACCTGTCTGGGAAGTGTGAAATATTGAAGTGTACAAACCTTTGAAGCTAAAAAGTTGTTTGATGAAAATTGATCATTAAATTAGGCTTGATTATTATGGAATACGTCCGTGGGGTAAAAAATCCTATATTGTGGGTAACTCTGTGGTCACCATGCAATCAAGGGGCGGATATCATTTATTACTCTTTTGTCGTTTTAATCGAGCTAGTGTGGTAAGATTCCTTATTAACAAGTGGACAAAACGTTGCAAGCTCTGGATAAATGATTGTAGGTGTTACAAAATCTTATGAAATTAAAAAATTAAAGATAGTGAAATGCCACTTACCCAGAGGCTGCTGGAGAACACCAAAATCTTCTGGTAATGTTGGTGGTTGAACTTGGTCACAGTTCATTTAAGCCGTTATAACGCTTTACAAACCATTTCTAGCATAACCTTCGTTGAAGGTCAAACCACAGTGGTTTTAAGTGGCTGCTGGGTTTCGTTATACCCACGTTTTTTATACTTCCGAACTGCAGTTTACACTATCATATACGCATGCTCGCAGCTCATTCCCAAAGTAATTGATTTTCAGCAGGATTAGTTTCCATACCGGTATGTGGTAATTTAGTACAGGTGCGGTACGTGCCTTACGACAGTTAAGTCACCACGCAGCTTAAGCATAGCCACGTTCCACTGACAAGCGCTATTATAAGTCAGATAAAGTTTGTGTTGACACAAATATAGTGTTGGGTAGATGTGATTTTGTACAGCAATCACCACTGGACAACTATTGGCATTTTGTAGCTGCAGCTGGGTTGATGTTGTACTTGCAATAAACACTGAGCAACTGTTGGTATTGTGTAGTTGTAGCTGGGTTGATGTTTAACTGTTGTTGCTTTGAGGAAATGGAGCTTGAAAACGACTTATTTGGTCACACGTTAATACCATCCTGGATATCCGCGCACGTCAAATGCATGTGAAAGAACGCCGTATACCAGTTAATTTACGCATTACAGACTGCCATTATATCCTTATCGGCGATACCGGCTTTTGCACGCTTCTTATCGGCTGTCATTTTGACGATAAGAAGCTGTATTGAGGTATCGTCTTAGATATTTGGACTATAGGTTCTGGCAAACATTGTTTATAACTATGTTGGGTGTACTTTACGTTGACATATCAAGCAGTTAAGCGTGTGTATTTACATCTTTTCGTCGGGGCCCGCCTTAATTTTACCCGAATTTGCATGACGTCAATAGTGTGGTATACCGCGAGTGTGGCGGATAGAAACATCGCCCTGATTGTTTTCAATATGCAGGCGCTTGCTGAGTTGACCAAGCAGAAACATACGTAGGCGGTATAAAAACATCAAATTGTTACGTAAAACAGTAAAAAGTTAAAAAAACGCTTTTCACGCCGTTGACTGTACAGCAATACCAACAATAAAAAATCGAAATTTGCGAGATTGAATCATTGCTTTGCGGAAAAAATTGTCATGCTTTTAAACCTGAAACATTTGAAGCAGTCTCTAATAACGCAGTTAGGCTTATGCGTTTCTCTTGGCCGGAGGGTTTAGTAGGTCAGGAAAGGCGCAGGTTTCCCCATCGTCCCGGTGACACTTTCTCATCATGTTGATTGATTTCAAAAATCTCGCGGCTTTTTTAAAGGACTGAGTTCGTGGTTCGTGCCTTTGGTATTTTAATCCTGCCACCATTGAGTGAAACGGAAACGGCGGCCTCTGCGTGCACCTTGATACTAGCAAGTGATTCACTGCACGGGGCCACGTGATGGGCAAAGGTCTGAGAGAATGCCTCGATGAGATCAGAACAGTTTTCGGGTTTGGTCACAGGAAAAGTAGAATACTTTTTACATGCTTAAATGAGCTGCCCGTTTCCTCGCGCATTATATACTTGGTACCTTTAAGTGTAGACGTGTCATATGAAGGTACGAAGCCTTCCTATTGCAACTAGTACAATGGACTAACCGCACATTTCCAGTCATTCAACGTGGCACAAGTCAGTTCGTTCGCGGAGCACCAGCACGGACAGGAAACACAGGGTTTAACGCATGCATTGAGAGGGGGAAATTAACGTTTAGTTGGCAACAAACCTTGTGCATTGAATAGTACACCCAGCACGGTTGTCAGTTCCTTCAAACATTTTCTTCGGTTCTTTGTCTAACAAAGCCCAAGCTTAAAACCGTCGGTTGTGGCCTACATACGCCAGGTATATTATGGCATTTTTGGTCAGTTTGTTGACCAAGCCATTCAAACATAGCCGACGTACTGAAAGCGAAAGCTGGGAGGCTTTGATTTGCCATTGTTTGCCAAATCAAAGGGTCACTATTTATTTCGCGCTGTTGCGGAATGTGTATTGAGGTGTCTGTGTGGGCACCGCGTCATTTTCACATCTCCTTACAAAGGGGAGCGCCATTACGTCGGCCTGTTTACCAAACAACGCGACGCACACGTAATAGTTCTTATCGCGGTTCAGACCTGGAAGTGCTTCGCCATAGCGTGGGCTTAAAAGGGTAAAGAACGCATAGATATGTGTACAGCGAAATTCGGAGAAAGTAACTTTATAATTATAGTTTAACCATAAAAACTTTTAAGTATAAACTATGAAAGGCGGCCTGAAAGCCAAAATGGTAGATGTCTTAGGTTACTACATGTGCGGTTTGCATTCAGCTTAGCGAGGTCACAGAAAAGTGAACGACAACTTGTAATTGAAGCCTTCCATGCAGTTTCGCTGGTGCCGACGGATTTATTGCTTCAGCGATTCGGACTCGGTAATGGCGCAGCATATTCCCACGCGGGTTGGAGATGATGTGAAACAACGGTTACACGCTGTAAACCTTTCTTGAGCTGCATATGTCATTCAAGCACTGGTCATAGTCTAAGGACTTTGGTATTATCGGTAGGCAGGTTTCGTTTAATGTCGAGAGTGTTTAAGTACTGGTGACCTGAAAAACTTTTTACGTCTAGCCTGATAAGGTGGTGTAACGGGACCATGTCCTTGTTAGGCGTCGCCAGTGCCTTCAGCATTTGGTTTTGTGCCAAATACAGGCAGAGCGAATATGTTACCTTTTTCTGCTTCGAAGTTTGAATTCGTAATTTCTTGTCAGGTTTATACGACTTGTGAAGATGGCAAAATTGATTAGCTTTCGTAAACTGTTGCTTGTTTAGAGAAAGGGCAGGCAGAATTACCAGTAAGATTCGACGCGTCGCTTATACCTTTGAGGTTGGTTATATAGCCGCAAGGCTGTGTATTAATCAACACACGACCAAGCAGGAAGTTCGTGTTGATGCTGATTCAACTGTACGCTTTTTCTTGCCAACATTCTGACTAAAAGGTTTTGTGCAGCAAGTACAACAGATTCAGTCATATTAGATTATGCGATTATTTAAAATCACTGTTTTCCTTTCAACAGAGTTTGGTAGTTAATTGCCAAAAAACAATCTGTTTGGCTAAAATTGAGAATGTGCAACTGAATCTGTGTTCACCGTCAAGCATTATGAGATCTGGAATTCGCGTTTTAATAATTGCTTTTGTAAGTTTTTTTTTATTTTATGTGCATGATTTACTCAAAGGAGTTCTTTGCGAAAAAAATCTAGCGGCGTTGGCACGTGTGGGCCGACGCAGACGACCAACAAATGCATTTCCTTGTTTAAGATTTTGTATCTAAAACTGTTGCACTACAAGCATAAAGCACTAAATAGTTACTGGACTAACGCTCACATTACATTTGTGCATTAAAAGTATTCTAAAACGTACTAATGTTGGCTTGGCAAAAACTTTTGACTGGAGGTTAAGGCCGGGACTCATAAATATCAAACGCGTTGGACACGATTCAAATCCGAATTATGGGCTACTTAATGATCGATACACCTGTCCAACTCTATTACAGCTCACCCGTAATGGAATTTGACATGTTAAAGGATCCCCTAGGGTCGTGGTTAAATGCATTTTTCCACAAATTTTGTGTAAGCCAATGTCTTGACGTCTAGGCCCGACACTTGCAATTAACTCAACCTGTTTTTGAACAGGCTTGGTCGATGATTTTGGAGATGACGGAAGGTGGATATACATGCATCGAAAAATGCACTTGCACACAAATAGATAACGTGCGATCGGCCAATTGCACGGGCCTTAACCTGACGACTGTCCCAATACCTGATTACTATCAGGTGCGTTTAGACTTAAAAAATATCGCTTACTTTAGATCTGGTTTAGTATTGAAACTTGCAATTTTTGACTGTTGGCATTTCATCCATGTAAGTTAAAATCAGCACTCAAGGTTATTAGTGCAAATCGTTTTAGATTAGTGTGTGTTAAGTTTTTTAAGTTTCCATTGTACCAGATAAAAGTAGAATTGTGGGAAATATTACCGATTTTAAAAACTTACGTTCACTTTGGTCTGAAATATGGCATTCGTTCTAAACTTGCCTTTAATATTTATACTCATAAAAAGAGGTTGGAAGTGTGTTTCATGAATTTGTTAACTTTTAAAGAGGCAAGCTTTAGTTGTCAAATAATGTCATCCTAGGTGGATGTACTAATACTGGACTTCAACAAAATCCCGTATATCGCACGAGATGCATTCATGCGCTATACGTCACTGTCGGAAGTGAGCTTTACTGGGAACCGAATTCTATCCATTGAAGAGGACGCTTTCGTGGGTTTAGGAAGGTGAGACCATCTCCGGTGTCGGTTTGTTCGTTGACCACTCAGCGAATAGATAGGAAATCCGCAACTAATGGGCAAAGAGCCAGTATTTTATCGCTGTCATTTAGTTTTTGCTCATCTAGACTAAACATACACTTTTGTGTTGTAATTAGACTGTACGCCGAAACTGGTATGCATTGAAGTTGTTAAAAGGTTGTAGGGCAGGAAATTTTGGCTGGTCTACACCCCCTCAAAAACTATTTTTACAACTTTAATGCTATTCTATTTATGCAAAACGACGACTTAATTTTTAATTTGTTTCTGCCCTCTACGAACAAAATCCAAAGCTTGTGAGTTTAGAGTAAAATGAGTCCTTGTGCTTTCAGATCCAATTTAACACGACTAGATCTTTCTTTGAACCACCTCTCATCTCTCCCAACAACGGAACTACGTCGGATCTCGCACAGTATCAAATACTTGTCAGTCGCTTACAACCGTATTACCAGCTTTCCTGACGCCTTAACCGAAATGACCCAACTGCAGGAGTTGGACGTGTCACATAACTCTATAATAAAGTCAATGCCCAATGGTACGTAATCTTGAAAAGTTGATTGATTTTGTAGTGAAACGTCCACGTTTGCTTTTGGTGGGTACTTTTCGCGCCAATATTGGGGACAAAATGGTGCTTGTGTACCTAAATAATTCTGGCTAATCAGCAACATTAAACAGCAACAGGCCAATGGCATGTTGTCAACATTCTTTAGGATTTAGGATACAAAATGATTTGTTTACCATCACTCGAAGTTTTACAGTTCCAATTTTCCCTCCTGTGTTATATCCTTTCGTGACTTGACGTACAACATATAAAGGCATTGAATCAACGGTGATGTCATTGTTCATTTAGTCGGAGAGATTGGTTATAGTGTCTTCAGTGTACAGTTTCGGGTGTTTAACATACCAAACACAACGATTTTTTTTCGTCTCAGAGGTACTTCCTGCGTCGTTAAGGAAACTAAACATCGCATATACCACTATCGGGAAGTTCACAAAACGAAGCTTCTCGACAACCACCAACCTGCAGGAGTTGCGAATGAGTGACAACCTTGCTTCTGGAGCAGTTCGTTTCGAGGATGGAACGTTTGACGACTTAACCGAACTTCGTTACCTCGACCTGTCGCGTTGTTTCTGTCGCCATCTGCCTCGTGCCAGTTTCGTCAAACTGGCCAACCTTAGCACGCTTCTGTTGGAGAAGAGCTACTTGCGCGAAATGCCGCAGTTTTCAGTGCACATACCGCTACAAGGAGGTGCCACGGTAAATGATAGTGTGCCGCCTGCCAACCCGGGACAAACTTCTCTCGATGGTGACGATCAACTGCTCCTTCGCAAAAAGCGTTCGATTGCAATATCGAACAACACCATTGACCCTGCGCTGGACGTCATGCCTAAAATACCCAAGTTTCGATGGTGCAACCCCAAACTTCAAACATTGGACCTATCGCAGAACAGGCGGCTTAGAGTTGCGTCGGCTGCTGGAACCATAGACCCACTCTTTCCTCCGGCACTTGTAAATTTAGACGTCGCATCTACATCTTTTGTTAATTTGCGTTCGACGGACTTGTCCAACCTCAAACAGCTCCAGCATTTAAAATTGTGCTCAAGCGGCTTGACGGCGATCAGCGCAGGTGCGTTTGACTCGCTACAAAACTTGAAGTCCCTATGTCTGTCAAACAACCCATTAACACAGCCACCTCNTGAGCGTGGCTTTAAACTATGCTGTGACTTAGCGCATAAAATATCGGAACGGATCAAGGCCCTTCTACGCGTTTTCATGTACAAATTCGTCAGGAAGTTTAGTCACTTTTTAACCAGTGATTAAAGAGGTTTACTTTTAAGTATAATACGCCGTCGACTTCGTGTGTAAAAAATAAAAAGCCTTCATCGGCAAAGTTGAGGTTAAATCTGTTCGTATCATCAAGAATAAAAATTTTAGTGTTTTAACCTTGGTTTGTTGAAAACGTTGCAAAAGCATTTATTTTTTGCAGGAGATCCGCCTTAATCACAACGAGCTGGAAGTTGTATACCCCGAACAGTTTAGTTCGCTGCCAATGCTAACGCGCCTGTATTTAACTGACAACAAACTGATGATAGTCCACAAACAGAACTTTCCATCCCTTGTCGAGGTCGTTTTGAGAAGGAACAACCTCACGACATTTCCTGTTATTGATGCGCCTGTCCTGACAGACGCCGATGTATCGCAGAACGAATTGGCGGTAAGGGGTCCCTTCTCTTCCCTGCTAAAGACTGCGGTGGTTCTCTGTTAGTTTTTCGTGTTACTATTCAGCTCTTTTTTACATCACCATAGGCTAACTGGCGAACTTATCTCAACTCCACATGAAGGATGGCTCTCACTATATTAAACCAACATTACTTTTGTTTGGTTGGTAGGTTTAGATCCCTAAGTAACTACGTAGCTTGGTTAGTTAGGCTGAACTGTTAGTTAGGCTGAACTGAAACTGCAAAGTTCCAAATAACCGTCTGCTTCTGTCAAATCACTTTGGGTGCTCTGTGTTTTTGTACAGTTCTACACAGTTCTGTAATGTTTGTGTTTTATTTAGGATTTAGAAACTGGTTCGTTGAAGGGGCTTCCCAATCTGCTGCGGTTAGATCTTCATGAAAACAAAGCACTTGCGGTCAGAAACTACTCGGTGTTTGCTGAGGCTTCGCGCTTAACCGAGCTCAATTTTGCCGACTGTGCAGCCGACCGTTTTGTTGACACCCAACTTCAATACTTGAAAGTCCTGTTGTTCACGAGCAACTACATTCGTAACGTTTCTTCGCCGGTTGAGCAGCACTTGCCGTCGATTCAGCGCCTGGACTTATCCTTTAACAACCTGACAATGTTGCTGCCGGAGATGTTTAACCATTCTCAAACACTGACTTCTCTTGACCTCACCGGTAATAACTTCCAGTGCGATTGCCATTTGGCGCCTATGGTGACGTGGATCAGCGATCAAATCAAACATGANCTCGTCCCTGTTGGCCTTGGATCTGTCAAAAAATGCCATTGCAGTGATTGCCGACTTGGCCTTTGTATCGCATTCGAGTCTACTTGAACTACGACTGGACAGCAACGACCTTGTTGAGATCACAGAACGGACCCTGTTGGGCCTGTTCAGCCTCAAAACTCTAGACTTGTCAAGAAACTCGCTTATCGACGTCGCTCCGAATGCTCTTCGCGACCTTGGAAGTGTCGAGGTATGTTGGACAATAGAACCTCTGACACATATTGAGCGTGGCTTTAAACTATGCTGTGACTTACCGCATAAAATAACGGAACAGATCAAGGCCCTTCTGCGCGTTTTCATGTACAAATTAGTCAGGAAGTTACTTTTTAACCAGTGCTTAGAGGTTTACTTTTAAGTATAATACGCCGTCGAAATCGTGTGTAAACAATAAAAAGCCTTCATCGGCAAAGTTGAGGTTAACTCTGTTCGTATCATTACATACAAATTTTAGTGTTTGAACCTTGTTTGGTTGCAAAACGTTGCAAAAGCATTTATTTTTTGCAGGAGATCCGCCTCAATCACAACGAGCTGGAAGTAGTATACCCCGAACAGTTTAGTTCNGTGGTCTTCTGCGCTAGGTTGCAATGTATTTTTTAGTTTTTCAGTTGGTGTATGTTTTTTTTAAATAAGTTGCCAACCTTGTTCGTTCAGCATAACGGTATTAGTTGTAATAATGTGTTTAAGTGATCAATCATCACAAGAATGTACAATAAGGTCGACTACCACAAAGGTGTTCATGCCAACATTACAACACATATGTGCGTGAAACGTTTTCCTTGTTTTCGGTATTTATTGCCTTTGCAAAGTTCGCAACTGTTTTCTGGTATCCCCCATAGCTTGCTATTCCTTAATATTTATTATGTTGTTACGTGACAATAAATGCTGCCATCTACGCGTTTGGAAATTGGCGATTTCGTAGAGACCGCAGAAATTCGAGTAAAGGATAATTTTTAGTACCCAGCTTATACCCCAAAGGAAATGGCAACGTAGTTTTTTCATATTTCAAGAAAACCTGAATGGCAAGCAATTGCCACAAATTTGATGACACAACGATAATGGCGCGACAAATCTTGTAAACCCATTAAAGAAAACATGATTTTTGCGTTAAATTCATTTCTGGAGTCACCTAAAATGACAGTTACCACCCGCAGCTTCGGGCCAGAAATGGAACTTCTACGTGCAGGATGCAGCGGTTGTCACTTTATGCATATAAAGGGTTTTGGAAGANCTTGGTATATCGGTGGCTGTTGCTTGCTATTGCCGTCGACGTGCGCCGCAAAATTCGTCGTCGTCATCGCTTTCATCGGTAGGTCAGCAGATTCGCTCTCCTCGTTCCTGCTGTGACTGGCTATTTGCTCACTGGTGCGGGCGCCTGGCGCGGCCCAGGGGCGCCACAGTTGAGGACGAGGAACGGGATCTGATGGGTCCCACACCTACCCCAACCCCAACTGATACTCAACCCCCCATACTGCTCTGACCCAATACCAGGCTACCTCAACATGTGTTGTTTGTTTTTCGCTCTCTGCACTATTTAAACGGAATCGATTTTGCTGTACTGTCTGCTTCCACTGTGTGTTCGGCGCTGTTATGTATTATGTGTTTAGGTTTTGCCAACGCTGCGGGCACGGTCATTGGCACAGCGTATCTTCAATTTTGGTTTTTGTTTGCTAGTTTTAAGGCGGCTGTCCCAGTGTTGTGGTCTTCTGCGCTAGGTTGCAATGTATTTTTTAGTTTTTAAGTTGGTGTATGTTGCTTTTTTTAAATAAGTTGCCAACCTTATTTGTTCAGCATAACTGTATTAGTTGTAATAATGTGTTTAAGTGATGAATAATCACAAGAATGTACAATAAGGTCGACCACCACAAAGGTGTTCATGCCAACATTACAACACATGTGCGTGAAACGTTTTCCTTGTTTTCGGTATTTATTGCCTTTGCAAAGTTCGCAACTGTTTTCTGGTATCTCCCATGGCTTGCTATTCCTTAATATTTATTATGTTGTTACGTGACAATAAATTGCTGCCATCTACGTGTTATTGGCGATTTCGTAGAGACCGCACAAATTCGAGTAAAGGATAATTTTTAGTACCCAGCCCATACCCCAAAGCATCCGGCACAGATTGTTTTCATGTTTAAAGAAACCTGAATGGCAAAGATGCTGCAGCAACAGCATTGCCACAAATTTGATGACACAACGATAATGGCGCGATAAATCTTGTGAACCCATTAAAGAAACATTATTTTTGCGTTTAATTCATTTCTGGAGTCACCTAAAATGACAGTTACCACCCGCAGCTCTGGGCCAGAAATAGAACTTCTACATGCAGGATGCAGCAGTTGTCACTTTATGCATATAAAGGGTTTTGGAAGATTTTTACCCAAACACTGGACACAATTTGTTTCTTATGAAATTTATTTTCGTGTGTAAAAAGAACAAAGACGTTGACTGAAAAAACACGCAGGTGAAAACAAAAAACATGACGCACAACCGGCAACGAGCACCGCATCTTACAAAACATCGACATAATATCGCTTGGTGTGCGACACGGAAAAGAAAACGACTGGTGGCTTGCAATTGGCTGAACTAGTTCATCATGTGTTCAACGGGTTCAATAAAAAAATGCCATATTATGATCTGTTAGCACAACGAGAAACAAAATCTTCACCTAGTTAGCAAAGATGAAAAATGTTTTTTTGTGCAGATTTGTGGATTGTAAAGATAAAGAAGTCTTTAATTGCTAAACACAATCAAGTCTACTTATCGCATAAACGTACGTAATTATAAACAAAAATCGTACCTGTATCTTGGGTGTGTGCTAAATATAATAACCCCGCCGAATCCTGATATCTATTTAAGAAACCACATGCCATGCGAAGCCAGAGCTTCGTATCGGAGTCAGTGCACATGGTCTGCTCTACACTTGTACGTCATTAGGTTTTTCCAAAAAAACAGACTTCCTCATGCAAAAAGGAGAGCTGTCAAAAGAGGTAGCGACGTGCACACATTTCCAAAAAACAATTGACAATGAACTCATCACAGTAGATAAAGGGGTGGGAATCGAGAGGTTATTTGCCAGTGGTGGCGCTTGACGGATTGGCTGCTTCGATCACTGGAGGTCGCTCGCCAGAAACAGTGGATTGCAAACTTGTGTGCCGGCCATGAGCGCTTACTCGCAGGAGGGACTCAGTTTCGGCGGCCGATGGCGTTCTGGGCCGGTTTGGCCCCCGCGTCCGCTTTTGCCAGACACTTTGTGCCGGCAGCGCTCGAGTCCGTCCTCCCATTAAGCTATTTCGCTCGTCACCGGTATCAGAATCGCTTGACGAAGTGAACGTCCTCGCTGAGCCGATTTCTGCCGGGTCGCCAGCCTCGCATTGCCGCCGACGTTTCCGTCTGCGCTTGGGGTGAAGATGGCGAGGTCGACGCGGCTCGCTTTGTGCACGGGAACTGCGCGACGCAATGCACTGTGTGCTGCTGAATGGCGCTGGTCTCGCCGAGTGGCTCTCTACTTGGAGTCTATGCATATGGGATGTAGAAAGCGCTCGCAACGGTGGACGGGGAAGCGAATTCCGTCCACAGATGACGCTTTCACAGCCGTCGGTTCGAGAACTGCTTTGTCGCTGGTAACAACTCGCCGCTGATTGGACGGGGAACTCGTCGGTGCGCATGCGCGGATTGCTGCGGTACAGTGATGGATGGAACGGAGGGCGGAAGGCGGACGACTGTGGCAAAATGTCTGGAGGATCGATGTACCTGCCACCTATGTCTGTCGTCAAAAAAGGTATCAAAGTTACTTATGCGATGACAAAAACGTTTTGCAACTTTCATCGCTTCTATTTATGTCAGTAACACTTTTCTACAATATATTAAATGCCGTATACCTTGACGTGGCAAGTTGTTGCAGGAAGGAGGAATCCTATTTGGTCGATCCAAAGAGTCGTGGGACGACGAATCCCCAGGATGGCAATCCGTCAAATCTAGAAATAAAAAACCGAACAATTTAAGCCTTGACTTCCATGTAACTACGTTGTCCAGAACTAGCCAAATGTATTACCAGTCTGGGTGCTCGGGGCGCCTTCAGGATTTTTCCGTGTGTAGCAAAGTACAATCAGCCAGACTAGTGACGTAACGATGACGCAGGCGAACACGGATATTATGATGATTCCATTCGGGCCCATAATGTCCCAGCCGTCGTCGAGACCTGGAATTCAAAACATTGCTTCGGGGTGAATATGCATCTTTTTGGGCTCAATCTACAATACGCAGGGCACTTTTTTGCAATGTATTTTTTTTTAACTGTCCGGTCACAAAGTCCTAATCAGGTAATCCCTTTTTGGGGTTCGAACCACTGGCGCTTCCCAGAGATCGGCGTTTATATCTGCATGTGTAAAGAGTGCCTCAGACCGTTCGGTCAACGTAACTCACTTTTTACCAAACCAAATGCTCATTAGCACCATCTAGCGTTATATCACTTACGTGAAACGAGCTTCAATTCGGTTTCGCTTTTCATCGTTCCCAGGTAGTTGCTTACAGAGCACTGGTAGCGTCCCTTGTCCGACTCCACAGCCCCGGAGATCACAAGCAGTTGGTTGTTACCAGCGAAGAAATGACGCTCTGTGATGTTGAGAACTTCGCCATCCTTGTACCACGTGATTTCGGGTTGCGGGTAGCCTTGTGCAGTGCACTGGAAGACTACATGCGAGTTGTAAGTTGCCTGAGTTTCCTTCTTCATCTGTTCAATCACTGGGGCATCTGCAGTTGAAAGGATTGTGGATGACGAAAGGGGTTCGTTTATCAATGTGGGACAAACACCAAACTTGTATATTAGAGTATTTAGTCTTGAAATCAAACGTGGCATAACATGTTTGGTATGAAGTGACGTGAAGTTTTTTGGTCCGACGGATTAGCAAAGTTGTCATGAGATTTGCAGCAGAGATTTATTCATACTGTTAACGGAAAGGTCACTTTTTAAAACAAACTCATGAAAAGCAACAGTGATTGTTAAAGGCACTGTGATTGTCCACTGCGCTACTGTCTGAAGTGTTTCTATGCGACATGCCAAACCGACAAAATGTCGTTCAGTGAGGTGCAACTTACAGAGCACAGTGAGTGTGGCGGATGCCGTGCGCTGCCCAACGTCGCTTGTGGCGATGCAAGTGTATTCGCCAGCATCGTCCGGTGTGACCTTGTCGATGTGCAAAGGAACACGGCTTGCATCACTTGCGGGATTCTGACGTTTCTTTCCCCGCGTGTTATCGCCGTCCGCTGCGAGGCCTCCACCTCTTGATCCGGAGTAAAGAAGTTCAGTGACCCGAGCGTCGCTGCTGGAGGATTTAACGTTGCGAAGTCCGCCCTGGTTGTCAATGTCGACTTCATCTTCTCCGTCCTCGTATTCTGTTCCCTGAGGTTCGTTCTCGTTGTGAACGAGGCGATACTGCTCTGCAGCGGGAAAATCTATTCCACCGTCCTACATAGGAAATCATTTACAAGTGATAACAATGCTGTCCATAAAGTAATGGCAGGTGACTGCTATTTTTTCGGGAAAAAATATTTTTACAGAATTTCAAACTTGCGCTATGGGTAAAATCCCCAATGCAGCTAATTTGTTTGGGGTTACTGAAGTAAGACAAAACATTAGTCAATTAGTTTAAGGAACCCACTAATTGCTGTGCACATATAAATTTGATATGTTTGTTAAAATGGGCCAAGACACATTTGTGGCTGATATTACATCTTACCAACTGCAACATTGAAGTGCCACATCATGTCATAGTCATTAAAATACCAGAAACAATTAACATAAGCGAGCAGCACAGGACGTGTTGGCACGCTGCCATTACTTGACCCCACGTCAGGGCCAACACAGACAAGGTCAAGTGTGGGAACGAGCACCTAATCCTAGGCTCTTACCCACACAATGCTGGGGATTAATTAGCCCCGCGAGCAGTGGAAAGTCTCAGCCTACCTTTTCCCATGCGATGTCCGGGAGTGGGTGACCGACGGCTCGACAGTTGAAAATCACCTCGGAACCTTCCTTGATCACTTGGTGCTCGGGTTTTCGTGTTATATGAGGCAGGGCATACACTTCCAGTCGAGCTGGGGTCGAAGTTGCGTGCCCGAAGCCGTTACTGATCACACAGCTGCGTGGGAAAGTAAGTAAAGGTCATGTGAGATTTGGTTGGTTGTCCAATGGTTGCACAACACTTAGTAAACTCCTCTGCATGTTACATTACGACATTGGAATGGACAGTCCATAGGCGGTTAACATAAAATTCTCGCGAAAAAACAAGAAAACTAGTACATTACGTTGATCTTTGTGCTGCTAATAGAGAGCTTTTACGTTATGGTTGTAAAGCATAAGTGTCATATATTTTAAAACCTAAAACCAAGTACTAATTTAAGGTAACAAATACCCGCCATGTTGCATGTTTTGAGATTAGGCGATCAACGAAAGTGCGCAGTCATTCTGTAATCTTCACTTTAATGTTTGTAATTTCACGAATCGTTTACGCGAGCGGGCGGAACATTTTAGGCAAATGTTGGACTTCGTCGCAAGGATAACGGTAATTAACGCATCTCGTCAGCGCTCTAATTACGATAAAGAATGACGCACTTACATCAAATACAACGGTTGAGGAAACCAGCACATTTACGTACAAACCAAATTTTTCGACCTATCTTAAGTGCACACAATATTTGCTTTAAACTGTCTGTCTCTCGTCACAGCTTTTTTGGCGATGTACTTTGCTATACCTATAGTGTTTGGTTTCAAGGATGGTTCAAATTTACCTGTAAACTCTCTCGTCTTCATATCCGACTTTATGCAGGAGCAGAACGCTCGTGAAGAAGATGTGGCCTCCCTCACGACGCTGTTTGTTGCGAATCCGCACTGATTTAGATTGTTTTATAACCTCGTTCGGACTTGACGGCTGAAAACATATTTGAAGTGTAACAATTTGATTGCTTTTAAAAAAACGTGTTAGCATATCATAGTGTAGCGCTGCATAGTTTGAAGTTTTAATTTGTTGCCTGTTAGTCAATTTGAACCCTTCACGTACAACATCTTAAAACGCAGCTTGGCAAAACCGAAGCTGTTCATTTCCAATTTTCTGATCCTTACATCGTCCGATGATCCTTTCCTCCACACGACCGACATGTCGACAGTGGTCATATCGGCTTCCGAGTGACCACCGGTCAGTGTGGCGATTGCACTACATTCCAAAGTCACGTTTTCATTCTTGTGTGCCGATTGTTCGGTGGGTTGTCTCTCCAAAGCCGGGATCGGATGTTCGCCTGTCAGTTAGAACAAGGCCGATTTAACTACGTTTATTTAACTACGTATATTAAAGGACTAACAGAGATACACGTCGCATAACAAAGACTAAAAATATTTTGAAGGTTGTAAATTGAACCAAACACGCAAAACCTTATTACAAAAAGTCACAAAAACATTGTCGGCATTCGTGTCATGTGGCTTACCGCATTCAAACAGACTTGCGTTGACTTCCATAACACTTCGACCCTTGAGTAAGGGTGGATGAAAACAAACCGCTTCACCATCGAATGTTCCGTTTCCGTCCCCGTGAAGCCAGTTAGCAAACCACGAAAGCTGACAGTCGCACAGGAAGGAAGCACTATTGCGATAAAAACCAGGTTACATAGAGTTATTTTGCGAACACTTTAGCCTTAAATTTAAGCCAACACTTTTAGTGAGTTACTTTGTTGATGTTGGTGATCACGTAACGGGTATGATAGCCGTGTTGTAAGCTGTTATCAGTGCAAAGTATAAACTTTTATGTGTAAATTTGGCGATGTTAATAAGCGTAATGACCAACAAGTTCGTACTGGTTTTCTATAATTTTGTGTAACAGTAGCAGCTATGAATTCTATCCTCACAAATGCAAAAATTTTATTGTCTGATAAAACACATGGCCCACCTGTCCATTTTCAACGAACGGAGTCCGGTGACGTCAACAAATGTGTCGTTCTGCACGGAAGTGACGTTGTTCCTGCGTAGGTCTAACGAGTGAATATTCTCTGCACCGCGCAAAACTTCGGCGGAGAGGGATCGGATTTTGTTATCGTTCAAATCGAGGACTTGCAACGCAGAGAGTCCGTGGAAGGCTCCGTCAATGTCTTCAACACTGCTGGATATTCGATTGCGTGCCAAAGTTCTACACACATTTCAGTATTAGGAGAGTTAAATATCGCGAATTTGCAAAAACCCCTGAACGAAAAAGACTTTAGGCTAAACCATAAAACATAAAGTTTGTCTCATTTGGCGCCGATATAAAAAATACTGAACTAAACTGTTTGCAAAACGATCTGTGCAGGTATTTGTTCATAATGTTACGTTTCACACAAACTACTCTTTTTGTTACACCAGTAGTAGTTCATTACAGTTGTCTAATTGAAAACGCCAACTCGGTCACTTAGTGGTGAATTAGTAAAAACAGCGGACAGTGGACAAGAAATACTATTTAGTGCTTACAAAGACTTGAGTTTTTCCAGTCCTGCAAAAGCGTTGTTTTCCATCACTTCTATGACGTTGCTGCTAAGGTCGAGTTTCTCCAACTTGCTAAGTTGACGAAACAGTCCGTTGGAAATCAGGGAGAGCTTGTTTGAACTCAAGTTCCTGAACAACAAGATTGCATCAAACATTTGTGGAGGTATACATTTTTATTCCCACCTGCTTCATGCTAAAGATTAATCATTTCATTTCGGACGAAAAAGGCTTTTTTTATCCGACAAACATAGGTGTACTTCCGAAAATTAGTTGCGAAAGATTGTTCAACTTTCGCACAAGAAAATATAAAACGGAGTTCCATATTTTGAGGTACAAATCGAAATATACAAAAAAGGGAGAGTTGATTTTGGAAAAAAACTCTGCGACAAACGTCACACTATACTGTGCTCAAAAAAGTTTAAATTCCAAAGATTTAGTTTCGAAAACCTTGCGGTGTCTGTGCGTTTAATATCCTTGTTAAAGGTAGAACGCGGTCTTATCATATTGCTTCTATTGTTGACTCGATGTTTTACGAATGTCAGCGGGCTGGCAACTTTGCTTTGGACAAACTCTCCGACATCCTGCTAAAAAGGTCGTTACGAAACCAGAACAACATCTATATTTAGCAAATTCCTCGCGTGCAGCGTATAAAGTCAATGAAAAATCGTGATCACTGAAGCTTGGATGCAGCACCAAGTGTATTTTGCTACACGTCAACTAATCCTTTCTACTACATACAAAACGGCCTTGAAAGCCAAATGTAGATTTACAGAATTTCGTAAAATAAAACCCAGACTGCCGACTTACAGTTGTTTGATCTCCTTGCTGAACTTCCAGCTGTCTTGGACAATTTCGCTCACGTTGTTGTTGTGTAAAGACCTGCGAGGAAGATAGAAAGATTTTAACACGTTTTATAAACTGCATGCAGCTTCAATGCAAATAGTATTCCAGGTAATTCTGAACTAATTAATCAGGCTTCCAGTACGACGGATAAGGTGCTGGGGCGAAACGAGTTTTATTTTAACCGATTGCTCTGTTTGGTTTAAAATAAAAAAAAACTACAGACAATCTCTGTTGCTCGGGTTTGCTTTATTTTATTGAAACTGATTTGTCACAAATTAAAAATCAATTTGTGGAGATTCCGTACCAGCAAAAATGAATCTTTGTGATTTGAGTCCGGCATCGCGTTAAACTAAAAGTTACCATATCAAACTTAAACGACACAGACGACAACGCAAAACACCTTCTTTGCTTTTGATAAAAATATTTACGTACCAGTTACACTTTACTCATTTGCATGCGAAATGTGCACATATGATTACAATTCACAAACGCTTATAACGTTTGAGAATTTAAAAGCTTTAGTGAGCTTGCAACAGATTTTTTGCTTGTAGATCATGCGATGATCCTTTGTTTACGCATCAATAACCGCACACACGCATCTGGTCGTCGAACCAACGTACAGGGCACGTCGCCTATTAACCTATTAACCACTGTACCGTCGATCCACATCGTTTATCTTTCATCTGTGAGTGAATTTAGCATGACAAGTTTGTCCCGCAGCCCTTAGATGCGACTGTGAATTAGAGGATTGCAACTGCTTCGAGACAAATACGGCTGCTTTCAGGCGACACGTGGTGCGTGGCAAGCGCACAAATCTCGCCGGGCAATCGCAATCTGATGGAGACACGGATGGTGAAAAAACGGTATGCGAGCACAGGTGCACCTGACTCGAATGTCAAGTTCGCGTAAATATCGAGAGAGGCCGAGCACGACGCTAATTTGATTGATGAAGGCGCGGAATAGGAATTTCAAGGCTAAACTCAGTGTCGGGTTGCGTAATGTGCGGAGCAGCTTCCAGTTGAAGCCAGATTCTGGTTCACGTCGGAGGAAATGTTTCCGTTTGGCACACTATGGGTCTTGTGGTTGAAGTGTTAAGCTTTTAAGCGCGAAGATACAACAAAAATCTGTTGTGTTGAAGCAAAACAGAACGGTCGAGTCGCGTTACGGTTGGTTGCGTTTGGCCCGCATAAGAAAATTCTCAACCTGCGGTGGAAAATCCGGTGTCGGACATTAAATAAAAAATAGGAATAATGAACGGAAAGTGATATGTTACTTAAATGGCAAAAGCCTAAAACAGAAGCTTTGCCAACAACAGGGGGATTAGAGTTTTGGCATTCTTCCAAACCGGACAACTTTTTTAAGCACTTGGTTACAAACCAAGCTGCGCTGCACCACTTCCTAGCGGCAGATTTCGTTCCGCATGGCCAAATGTGGAACATTAAGTACCTCGTTTCGGACTATTTAACGCGACAGTTTAATTCTTCGTGGTTTGTGTTAACTAGTCGCAAGCTGCCGAATAAAAAGAACCTTCGCGCGAAAAATTGTAAGCACAACGTCACGCCCCGTCGAAATCGTATTTCGATGTCGTGATTTTACGAAGCGCTAATGGCACATCGTCATAACGTTGTTGGCGCTATTACGCGACATCTCTTGACAGCCGGTCGGGCGTTTTTGGGCGGAAAAGACTTAATGAAACAGGCGTCGTAGGTGTCTGTAAGCCTGTAACAACACTTGGTATGAAGACAGGAAACGATTCTCAGCTGGCCGCGGCGACAACTTGGCAGCGCGGATAAAAACAACAGAACATGGACGTAAATCCAGGCCGCGTCCAAACAGCGAAACCTAACAAGGGATTTCCACAAGTTGCATGGGCGCTGCATCAACAAGGCTCCGCAGATAAGATCGGCACCCGGCAGTTTTAACTTTGATTGACGGGTGGTGATCGTGCGTTTTTAATAAGCGTCCAATGATAACCGCCCCGTTAATAAAGCACCTGTTGGCCCCAACAAAGCATTTTGATTGCGCGTCGCCGAAAAGGTAACAAAAAGCACGCGCCCACGGGTTGAAAAAGAAAAGCGCTATGCGCGTTCGGTCATAACAGCGTCCATATTCCCCAAGCACAAAGGCGCGTGAAAATTAAACTGTCCGCCTGTGTTGACACGCACTGACGCGTCACGGGCGTTTTTAATAACGATAACCCTTATTGGCTGCGGTGTAATTGATACTGGGTGAACGCATAGACTTGAAACCCTTACAAAAAATCATCCCAACAATACAGTCCGGCAGCATACGTCAAGTTCATAAACTTCGAACAATCACAGGGTGCTTAAAAGTTGCCAGTGATGTTGAACTGTAAGTTATGATGACAACCGTTAGTGATGTTAAGAGGTTTGAACAACGTTTAAAACCAACTTACTGTGATAACACTGCATTACAAAATCGTAACGCTGCATTTAGGTACAAATTTTGGCCCAGGTTCTGTAAAGGCACAAAATGCCTTGAACAAAAAAATTAAGAGGAAAATCGGCCGAGATTCAAACTTCAATGAGCATAACGTAAACAAGTACAACGCTGCTGACTTGATGCGAGGAACTGGATGAGGTTGGGCTGTTGCTGTTATTGTTTGACACCGAGATAAATCTCGTGCGTGAGACGGCCGCATAAATTGCCATAACCAAATAGGTATTCGCGACAATGTATTGGTAAGAGGCGGTGTTGAAATTGCATGTATTTGATGACCCCAGGGGCGGAGAGCGTCGACGTGTAACAAGTTAAGGTTTATTTTCTTGCGTGCAAATTACGTATACTGGCAGGTGCCGGCAGACAATTTGGGTGCGATGTTTTTCTGGCCCAGGAGCGACCGCGGTATTCTCGACGGCTTCAAACCGATAACGTTTCGCCCTAAATGCTAGTGTACAAGGGCGTGGGAATGCTAACAATAACCTACATGGCCCAAAACGGGCCATATTCAGCCAAAGGGTAACTGCAGTTTCTATGTATAGCCCAAACGGGTGGGTAATTTGCGAGGTAGACATTCTGTGTTGTCCCCAATTGAAAGAACTGATTCGGGGAAGTGACGTTTGCGTCAAACAGTAAAACTTTGCAGGGGAAAACAATGGTGTAAGATGTGTCAATGTAGATATTAGGGAATGCTATCCAGTGAGAGTCAAAAAGATCTACAAAAACGACAATCCGCAAGCTGAAAATGTTAACAAAACATGCGGTTATCGTAACGATACCTATTTTTTGCCGTAGGTTACATAACTTGTGATGTCAGAGCTGAATCTGTACGTTTTTATAAATTTTAAACATCAAACATAAATTTAATTTACTTTTTGCTCAAAATCAACACAAAACAATTACTTTGTTCATGGGGAAAAAGAATATTCAACATTTATTCCTTGCCACATACGGAAGCAGCCGTTGTAAAAGACCCTTGACAAGATGTAAACGCAACAGCAATCCACAAAGGAAACAAATGACGACGTTCGATACGGAGAGCGACGAGCTGGAACCGCGAAACGTAATTAAGTGACGATGGGCCAATGTTTCACAACGATTGTCAGACAATACAGCGCGAATGGCAGCTGTCGATTAATTAAGTCACTTATAATAACGGAGGCGAGAACGCGATGTTATTTCGAGCGGCGAGCGAAAGTGCTTTCGAACGCTGGGAGAGTGAGTCCGCGCTAGATGAAGTAAAACCAACGGACTTCCGCAGAAACGTCACGCCCAGCACATTGTGCACTTGGTGTCAGGAAGCAACAATGCCATTACCAGCAACACACAACGATTTATTGACAGATGTTTGTGACACATAAGCAATAGATGCAGGCAAACATGACCATATTTTTAAAAGGTAAAACAGCAGTTAAACGCATTTTTTGCCAGTACCAGAATATTTAATCCGCTTGCAAACCAAACAGGCTGCTGTTAAGGGAAAACACCATTTACGACATTAAATTGGCTGTGTGTGCTAATAGTAGAACACTGGTAACACTTAATGCATGTTATTTATTTTTTTCATTTGTGGGAATTACAAACTTCGACGAAACCTTAAACTTAAACCGTCTTTCGAGCTCAATCAACCAACGCGAATCATTGTGAGAGACAACGCAGGCGACTCCAAACTCAAAGTTGAAGGTCAAATGCACAGGACCCAGTCAAGCGAGCAGTTTTTTTCTTTATCTGGGCAGCAAACAAAAAACGGTCTGGCGTAAGGTAACCTACACGGAGCAGCACCTGTTCGAGTGAAGTTAACAGTAAACAAAATCTCCGCACAGTCGTTTCGCTAGTCTACCGCTTCTAGAGCCCAAAGCGACTTAGGCCTTGCTAGCGTGAAGTGTAAGGCAAGTCTGCTGTAGAGTAAGACTTGCTAAGATGGCGGGTTTTTAAAAAATCGCATTTTTTCGAAACGTTGCACAAAGAACCAGTTTATTGGCACCCCCGAAATTTTACCACTGTTTAAATCTAACTGAACTGTAAACGGCCAGTACACGTTCTTGTTTTGTTTTAGATCCAAGCGATAAGAGTAAAACCTGTTGATCGTTACGTTACGTAAGCGATATTCAAATCGCCATTTTGTTCTCCTTAAATTTTGGCAAAGGCATACTACATATCCGAACTGGATGTGGCACGGCACAGTTTNAGAGTAAGACTTGCTAAGATGGCGGGTTTTTGAAAAATATCACATTTTTTCGACGTTGCACAAAGAATCAGTTTATTGGCGCCCCCGAAATTTTACCAATATCATATGTAAACCTAACTAAACTGTAAACAGCCCATACACGTTTTTGCGATAAGAGTGAAACCTGTTGATCGTTACGTAACGTAAGCGAAATTCAAATCGCCATTTTGTTCTCCATATATTTTGGCACAAGCATACTACATATCCGAACTGGATGTGGCACGGCACAGTTTATTACGGGTTTTAAATGCTTGCGTGCAAATAGTAGCATACCCCAATTCATCCCGCTATAGTTTTTTCGTGTCGAAATCCACCTGCTACATACAAATTTATCCAATTGGCCATTACTAGACGCCGACGACCGTGTCTTTATTTGAGCTTGTGCGCTAACACCTGACTAGACATAGACTCACTATTAAGCAAACTCAAACCAGTAACGCGGATTTTGTAATGACGCTAATGTTTAAGTTGGCCCACGTAAATCAAAGCACACCGAAACGACGAGTCACGCTTCCACGAAGACATTAACCAACCAGGTGTGCGTGGATTCTCTAGTGAAACAGACACATCTAGCTAGCACATGTATTAGACAAGAGTGAGAGGAATGTCCCGCACCTGTGACGACACTCCAAGTCCGGTCACGATTTGGAATTAATAACAGCGCGTGGAAAACGATTACGTTTTCAGCGTCGGAAGCGTTGAAAAGCCAAGGGCGGCGTTGGGAATTTTTAGAAGCTATGGTTATGTGGCTGCTGTAGTTCGTTGCGCTATAACAAACGACTATCTTATAAAAAGCGTTTCATCTATCACCACCTTCATTAAACCTTTCTTGGAAATAACACCAAAAATGCTGTTTGAAATAAGTTTTTTGTTTTCCTGTGTCAGTGGCCAATTGCATGATCAAAAAATGAGTTTGTATAAAAATTGATTATTATGAAGTGGATTGGTATGTAATATCCGTGAGACCGGAGGATTTCCAAAATCAATTGACACAAATCGATCGTGATATTGAAGCCATCGGAAGCAATCAACAAGATTGGTCACCGATTCTTAGTAGGATTAACATCCGATTAAGGAAACATTACAGGAATCACTTACAGGGAATGAAGCTTCTCCAGGTCGAAGAGCCACATGCTGACGCTGCTCACCAGGTTGTGATCCAAATTCCTGGAACGAAAAAGCAAAAAAGCGTGAGGGTTCAGTGTGTACTCATAGGCCACGGATGACGACAGTTACCAAACAGCCCAACTGTGTGTGGCATGAAGCCCCACTGTCAAAATGACGTCATAACAGGGTTGCGTAACATAGTTTTAAATTAAATCAGTATGAATATCGCGAGCAATTGGTTAGTGACGGTTACGCATTCATGTTGTCATAAAATTAGCATGCGTGGGGAAGAATGACAGTCTGGAGAAGGCGGATCGCTGATATAAATGTCATGTTTTATGTCGCAAACTTCCAGCCAACAAAGGTAATTCGTTCACGAGAGCACAGAGGCGAACAGTGGCACCCTTCGGGACACCTGGACTGAAATCAACAGAGGCGTGTAATTACATACAGAGGAACGGCATGACAGCGACGCTATAACATCCCCAGCATCGGAACACCTGTGTGCGTTGTGGGGGCCAGGTAATAACAACTCCCGAGTCCCGTATCGATAGAAAACTGAGGCAGTAGCGCTTGTTGGGGATTTTCGTCTAGCTGGGAACAGCTGGGCCACAGTGTTTACAAATATGTGCTTTGCAAAGTAAACTCGAGATTGCGGCAGGGGAAAATGCCAAGTAATGTTTCGCATAAAGTTTTGGTTGTCTCTTGTTGTGTAAAATTGTCTCCGTCGACTGGACGTGGATTTGTTTTGGGAAACATCGGACTGCAATTTTAAATCATTTTAACCAGCGAAAAGCGGTCATCGTTAGGAAATAAACTGAAAATTCAATCCGCAGTCGATATCAATTTGTACCGCTTGTAAAAGGAAGGAAGCGACTTTCCAAATTAAAGGTTCCCTCTCGAAGACCAGACAACAAAACTTTTTTTGGTATCACACACTATTTCAAGTACGCAGACATAGCAAGAGATTTTGGACCGCCCAATAATACAAACGCAAGTACAAATGCTGGGTAGCGTAATTACTGTGTCACTGCAACCAAACCGAACAAAACGCTTTATGCGCGGATTACACCTTACATACAATGGACTCGCGGTCGAATAATTGCGCAACCCGCATTTCAATAAAATTGTGAGGGCGAAAAAAATTCCAAATTGCGGGCCGCGAGCGTTGCACTTCGCACTAAGACACACCTCCGCTGCCACTAATCACCATGCTCAGCACTTAATTGCTGTCGATGACGTGCCAGGTTGCCTTGGCAACCAAAGTGTGGGTTCCGCGGTGTCAGCATTGAAACGATAACAAGTTTTTCAAAACAAGTGCGGCGAAGGCAGAACATGTGCGGGTTTTTTTGTTAAGATTAAACTTTATTTGGTGCTTGAAGCAAGATAAATCTGACTTGTGGGCGTTGAAATGTATCGAGAAGTTCTCCGTGAACATAGGTGTAAAAACAGAACTTGTCTAGTCAAAAGTAAGTACCTCTATACGTCCCTATGCAGTTTAACAAGCTCCGTAAAATTGTTTCTGGCAAAATTTCATAATCAATACTGTTCGCCACAAATTAACTGCACGAAGAAACTTTTAGCGACAAGGCCTTTAATAGATAATTTAAAACCGAAAGCAACAGACCCCCGACGAAGCTTTTTGGCATAAAGATCTGCGCGCCCTTGATATTTTATAAAAACACAGAATCCCAAACCCTTGGCCATTTAGGCGTCTGCGCTGCCAATTAGTTAAAAGCAACTTGGAGCCGACGGGACGAGGTCAAACACGCTATTTCCATTTATACTGTTGTACACGCAGGCCGGTGGCCAAACTTACAATCTCTGCAGCGCCTTGAGACTGTAGAAGGAGCCGTCCTTGAGCGTGGTAATGCTGTTGTCGTTCAGCAGGAGAGTGTCGAGCTGGCACATCCCGTTGAATGTCAGGCCATCGACTTGTGCAATGTGGTTTCGACTTAGATCTCTGGGGACAATAAAGAGAGATGTTGACTCGATGTTCGCATAATTGAACTGAAGCCGACAGGCATGATGCGATCCACAAAAGCGCAGCAAACTTCTGACGGCGTTGGAGAGAGGCACAACGGCAACTTAATTTTAATGGCATACAGACTCTAATAGCATACTCTCCCAAAGTTTGGGGATTTAAACAATTTTCAAAATTGTTTTAAGGTAAGTGTGCAAATTTCGACTATGATTCGGTATAACGCCTCTTGCAGGCATGGCGTACTGTAATTGTTTTCAAGACACTTCGGCAACTAAGAACTAATACCACAAAAATACGCAAATTTACCACGTCTTGTTTCACAAAACTGGATGAAACTCTACACTCAGTCACGTCATCACGACAAAGAAACCAAACACGTACAAATTCAAACTTACAAATATCGCAGGTTGCTGAGAAATCCGATGCACGATTCGCGAATAGATGACGAGGAGAGACCACGTAAGAGACGAATCCGGTTTCTGCTCAGCGATAGAGTCTCGAGGGTGTGGTTGAGTCCGTTGAACGCACCGGGCTCAATACGTGAAATCCTATTCCGGTGCAAATACCTGGTTTGCAAGAAGTGTTTGGTCAGAGATTGCTTTGCTGCATAAGCAACTAAAACGTAATTTTACAAAGTATGTAGGTTTGTGTCTCGTAAATGATCTTTTTTTGTGCAAATTTACGTTTACCAACGTAACCGAACTTATAACGTCCAAAACGAAGCAATCAGTCGTCAACGTTGGTCACTTTAGTATCCAGTTCATGTCAGCATTAAAAATTGATAGTGGGTTGTCAAAACAAAGCGTTGATCAAACCAACGACAAAAATGCAAAAATACAGTGAAGCTTGGCAATGCCTGAAGATCATAGGANGCAAATACCTGGTTTGCAAGAAGTGTTTGGTAAGAGATTGCTTTGCTGCAACTTAAACGTAATTTTACAAAGTATATAGGCTTGTGTCTCGTATATAATCTTTTTTTGTACAAATTTACGTTTACCAACGTTACCAAACTTATAACGTCCAAAACGAAGCAATCAGTCGTCAACGTTGGTCACTTTAGTATCCAGTTCATGTCAGCATTAAAAATTGATAGTGGGTTGTAAAAACAAAGCGTTGATTAAACAACGACAAAAATGCAAAAATACAGTGAAGCTTGGCAATGCCTGAAATCATAGGACACGCTGAGTAGCACAACATTCAAGTTGCACATTGAATCAAATCAGCCATTGCTTAAACATACAGCCTACTATCTACTTGTTTTCCTATCTTTAGATCTATAACATACAGTTCAGTGAGACTCTTCTGATGGACAAAAGTATTGTTGCGCAGATGACGCAGTCGATTGAAACTGAGGTCAAGCAAGTGCAAAGAAGTCCAGCTCTGTAACCGTTTTCCGATGTCGTGTATAGAGTTGTGTGATCTATAAAATACCAACAATAAATCAACACAGTCACAAGCAGCAAACCACAGCTATAACAGAAAGTATGGGCGGACGGAAACTTATGATTATTGCACAGAAGTTTCAGAAGGTTTGAGCCGAAAACGTTTTCATCGAATTCTGTCGTCACCCTTCCAATCTTTCATACATTAGTCAAAACATTGCCTGTTCGCATTGTCGTTGCATCACGACTACCTGACATGTTGAGTGCGACTTTGGGTCAGACAACTGAGCGTCGAAAGACACGCACAAAAGTCGTTGGTGGCAATTCGTAAACGGGAGTTGAAGACCAGGCTAAAATTTCGCTGGAAAATGTGCGGCGATGACAACAGACTCTGTGAAAGCTTTATGTTGAGCTAAGGCCACCTTTCACTGCCGAGATTTACGCAGGTGGTTGCGACGCCTCCATACATTGGAACGTGACGTCACAATAGTCGGGAAACAACGGATTTCGTTGATGCAACACAGTCGACTGAAGTGCGTTGTTCCAACGCGGCAATTTGTCAAGTAACCGCGATGACCGCGCAAAATTAGCCAGTACGCCGAAACTCAATTTATTTTTATATCTGCTCGTTTAGTTTTCATCATATCCATGTTGATTGTTTGCTGCCCATATTAGCCTCGCGACGCTTCTATTTTTAGCAACATGGTATCCTGTACGTTTCCACGGTTTTCCGGTTGTGATGTGTCGTAACACGCCGGCCAACCACTCGTAGAATCTCCAGCAGCTACTCAAACCCGGCTAAAAGTCAACGCACTACTTTCGTAGCGACTTTACGGCGATCGCTCACCCCAACTAGCCACGAGTTCCCATGGCGGCTCCCAGGTTATGATGCGCGCCCGGGAAACGATGACGGCAACAAAAGCTGGCGAAGTGCGATCGAGCACCACTCATAGCCGCCTCTGAGTGTGGAGAGGACGGACAGGTGCTCCATGAGCTAAGAAACTTTTCGGAGAAACTTTTGGGGGAATAAATCACCGACACTGATGTAAAAAAGGTTGTACGCTGTTTTTTGACGTCTAGGACGTGGTTTAGTGCGACTTTCTACATGTGCTGCAAAAAGTGCTCTTATGGAAAGAGAAATCCGTTCAGCGAATTGCCAAATCACTTATTGTAGCCAATTTGTCATCGTTGACCTTGAACGAGAATTTTGCGATGGCTGGGTCCAATAAAGTTACCTCGAGGTCGTTTACTACTTTAAAATGGATTTGACATGAAAGAAATATCGGTTTATCAACAGTGCGGGTGATCGTTAAAAATCAATGGCTCCATTAAAACCCGTTCAAGCGTTCGTAATCTGCATTAGTCCGAGGACAAAAACCACCAGACAAACACGCGCTGCGGGAATGGTTTGTGCCCGATTTGACGGTTGGAGGCTTTTAACCGGTTTCTTGGCTCGACCAAGGCCACCAAGCGCCCATTGGGGAGCGGAAACTGTGATAAAGGCAGTCAATCTGTGAGCAGAGAATTGCTTAAAACTTAGACGTTGGACTTGACATAACAAGACCAACGTTTGACGGCAATTAAATCTGTTATTAACGCTGTGAGGATATGCCGCGGGACACGTGAAAATGTGAAAGCAGGGCTTCAGATCGATTGGAACACTTAAAAAGTGACCAATTAGTTGTGACGCTAGGTACTGGCTGATAATTTGCTGGCCAAATACCGCGCGGCAGGGCGGAAACAATCATCATGAACAGATCAGGCATGAAAGAGTAATTTCCTTGAATATTGCGATAACAGCCTGATCGCTGTACCTGCGGTGTGCAAGTCCCGACACAAAAAAAATCCACATAAGGTCATTACACAGTGCTAAAATGAGCTAGACATTAAATTATTACGACGAATGTGACGTTAAGTCAAAGGGTGCATTGATTTCCGCTAAAAGCGAGGGCAAACAGATTTTCGTTTTAATCGTTTTTGAATCGTCTCATTACGACCGTAACCAGGTTGTTGACATTGCCATAATCCGTACCGGCATCAGCCCTTGCGAGGCGCAGGGAATTGGCAGCAACGGTAAAGGTCGCAAATGACGTACGCACGAAAAGAGTAATAATCACCGTTGGCCCTGTTTGAACTGCATTAAAAACTGACAGTCCGCCGCTGCGCGAGGGAAGTGCCAACTTGAAAAAGCAGGCAAAGTTAAGCATGATCTTATACTTACAGCGATAGGGTATTGATGCTCCGTGCCGTGTTTGTGCTCACTACGGGCAGATCGTTGAGCGAGCAGTGGTCGAATCGCCTGCAAAAGAGATGAGCAAACATAAGAACAATTCGCATTGTGGTCGCCTCGGCGAGCATTTGATCTATTCGGACGGCCAGCTCGCAGTGTCAATATACGTGCGTCCTCATAGGCAAGTGTTACTCATGCCCCGGGCTGCTTGGACAGTTAGTCTAAATGACAGCCGCCCCTTGGATACGCGACAAGCGCTATTGTTCCAATGTGGGTTGTAGGGAAAGTGATGGAAAACTAACGTGGGTTGGGTCATGCGCACCATCAGTCACACGTCAACATATTACCCGCAAATAGCAGATGACGACACCCGACAAATGGGAGAGCCGTCATTACACAAAAGGTTTATCAAACACGTTACAAAGGCCATAATAAAATAATGCCATATTTTCACCCCTATTACTCGCGGGCAACATGGATTTATAAACCATTAACGCAACGTAATAGAAAAGAGGTAACCGAACCGCATATCAATTAAACTTAAGAAAACGGGTTGGCGGGGTCGTAAAAAGCTGTTCTGTTTTCCAGTGACAAATGTCTGTCATGACATTACAGCACAAAACAAGGTTTTAAAACTAATCACAATCCTATAAATTGGTTATACAGCATACCCAGAACAAAGAGGACAAGCGAACTTACAAAATCCGTAGCTTGGGTGCGTTTCGTATGCTCAAGTTGACCCGGGAGAGGCGGTTGTCGCTGAAGATTCTGCAGATCAACAAAGAACGAGCGTTAAGGGGTTGAAGCGTGAGAAGCGAGCTCTCAAATGCATGAGGCCCAGTCGCCATGATAAATGCGGGCAGGTCGGGGGCATTGCAGTGATGTGAAACAGCTGCGCGTGACGATCGAGCCGCCAGCGAGCAAAGGTGCGCCACGGAATCGTTTGACACCAGGGCAATGTTGTCGGCCACTGTCGCGGCAGCGTTCGGTTACTGCAAATTAGTTTCATCTTTGCATGGATAAAGGGTGCGCTGCATTGGATCATCGCGTCCACAGGGCAGAATTTCGCGCCTGTGTTGACTTTACATTAAGAAGAATGCCTCATGGTGCATTTTGTGCGTTTAGAGATAAATTTGGCTCGCACATGACCTTGTAAAATTCCCCTTCCTAAACGTATTTAATTGCTTTGTGCAAATTAATTAACATGTCATTAATATTTAATACGCCACTAGAATTTCGGCAGGGCAATAAACCAAAATATAATCTCTAATTTGATGAAGAAAAAGCCGCCACAATTTGTAATGGTCGCAAATACGACAGGCAAAAATGTGGGTCAAATTTGCGACACGACTTTAGGTGGTCTTTGTGCGTCGCTGGCTTGTCGGTCACTTAAAAACGCGATTTTCAGCAGTGTCCAATGGTAGTCGATAAATGACGAGAGAATTTAATTGCGCTGCCATAGGGGGAAGCAAAGCGGCGTGAAGCGCTGGTGAAACAACACGTCCCGCACCTTTGTTCCAGCCGTGGCGAGGGATTAGCTTTCGCCAGTCACCAAAGGCGTGAAAGCATTCAAAACGCGACGCACAATGGCGGCGAAAGCCAGGCGAACTGGCCCTTTCAGCACGCAGGTCACGTGACAAGCGACAAGAATCGGCGCAGGTGTTCCAAATTTTATCGCCTTATTTCGAACGGCTGCGATCCTTTACAGGGAGAAAGCCTTTTTACGCTGATGTGTATACAGCGCGTTCAGCGCGTTATCGAAAAAGAGCGAATGACCGAGTGTTGCATTGACAATCTTGTGCCGGGTAATTTCGGTTGAGTTCCAAAATGAAGGTTGTATTGTTCGTTGGTGCTATTTCCGCGTATATCTGTCATTGTACATCTTTTGTGTGACATTGTTCATTTCCTGGGAACTTGTAACAATATATAATGTACCACCAAATATGTGTTAAGTGTCAACCACTCAACTAGCACAAAATCACGCATAAGAATAAAACTCTTCTTCAATGGGCAGTATTTCCACATTTCCGCCAAAAGGAAGGCGTTTCCAAAATGAACAGGTATAACGGTAAATCCGATTTTAATTGAAGTTTAACGGTCGCGCACCAACAAAAACATTACCCAGACCAGACGCCGAACCAAAAGTCAAAAGCATGGGAAGAACAACATCAATTGCTCCGAGGCGCGAAAATTTGGGTTCTGGGAGTCCTTAAAGTGTGAGCATGAGTGGCAATAAGTGCTGTACTCCAGAACGCCACTCCACAAAGCGAGAGAGGCATGAAGGGCCCGATGCCACGATAACATATACGAATCCCTTTGACTGGAGAAAAAATAATCAGGCGGCAGCGATGGGACTGGAACATAATCCCCCACTGTCTATACGCACTGATGGGGATTAAACCAAAAGTGCTTTGGACATAGAGCGCACTTTTCAAGGCGGCTAGGTTTAAATTTACCGCTTGCACGGGATTTTCCGGATTGAAGTGGGGCAGAAGAGTGGAGGCGTCGAGACAACTCAGTTCAAAAGTCACACATGACTTCGAATCTAATTTCACGGTGATGACGTTACGACAAACAAAAAACGGGCGTGCTGAACCCTTAGCAGGAAGGAAACCGTGTCATCCTGACAGCCCCGCGACCGTTAATAAAATCCAGGAGTGCCCTGACGTGATATTAGAACCGCGAGTAAACACTGGTGCTTTTGTTGATGATGCACAAAAAGCAACCGACCAACCGGACCAGCGATGCGCCTTCGAGTTTTAATGCGTTAGATGACTAAGAATAAACGAGCCTGCGCGGACGATGTTGAAATTGGCAACAATGCCACCTGGCGCAAGCTATGTTATGACTTCTGGCGAACCATGACGCTGAGCGGGAGCTTCGTGGCCTTAACAAAACAAGGACGAGATTTTGTATTGACCTCCGTCAATGCGAAGCCGCGTGCCGACCTTAATTTTAACTCGGTCGGGAAATTGTAAACAGCGGCGATGGATGATATATCTAAATTCTACACTGTGCTGCAACTTCCAAGTGGATGGTCTAACCCGAAAAACGGATGGAACGTCTTGCAAGCACAAAACGGCGAAATCGTGTCTTCAGTCAAAGACCAAGCTCATGCGACGCCTACGAACTATAGGCAAGTTTGAAATAAAAGGAAAACAAACGAGAGCAATTTGTAGCTTATAGAGATAGTTGGTTGCGTGTGGCCTAAGAACGCGCGCACACGCATCCAAGCACATAACGGCCATTAAAGGAGAGCAGATATTTCCACCGCAAATTCTGTGCGTTAACGGCCGGAATTTACGACGCGCTCCGGCAGAAGCAGGAACGCAATAAAAATACAGACTCTGTAGGCTATGCTTGATGCCTTGGCATATTAAAAATGCCCAATCACAAAACGGCACGTCTTAATCAGAGCACAGTACGGCATACGTGCTTTGGAGATCCACTTCCTCGCACATGCGTGTGTATTTTCGTGTTCATCCCTGTGAGTAGAACTTTGTTTGTTCCTGGCAGCTCTCTGTCGGCCTGAGTTTGAATTAACTCCAGGACACGTTTTAATGTTTAATCACACGGGCAACGCCGAACAGCTTTCCATTAGGCCCAAAAGTCGCTTGGGCTCTTGTCAACTAGCTGGTGGTACATTCATACGTAACAAGAGCAAACTGCTCTGGTTGGACATGAGCGCGTGAAAACAAGGCGAACGTTTGCTTGCGCTGTGGACAGGCCCGAGGGCTGCGCCAAGCTTGGAATACAGGTGTAAACTGTGCACACATTGGCAATGGTTACACAGCTGCATGGAGGAGACGGCGATAAAACCGCCTTTGTCAGATGGGCCAGGCTCGAAATTGCCACCCTTCATTAGAAGCCGCACACACACCGCTGGGAATTGTCTTCTTGTAATCGAGTGTTGAAAACAGCAGATGGTACGAGCACGACGTAATTAAATCACAAACCTATTTAGCCCAAAATGGCGTTTGTACGTGAAAAGAACTTAAATCGACGTGTGCGAAACGACTTTACTTAATTTCTCAGTAACGAACGAATTGCGGAAATACCACGAACTTATCGTGTACAATTGAAGCGTTTCGACATAAAGATGCATTGGCAAGATTCGTCACTCGAGAGGCCGTGCAACGCACGGTTGTCACATCATTGCCGATAGCGACACGCTGGTAATAAGGCTTTAAGAAAGACAAACGAGCTCGCTATTGGGCTCCACGTTACCGCCAAGCTATATCAGCTCAAACTGAATATTATCATCCTCACAGTAGATTAACAAATTTCTGTATGTGGGGCGTCAAATCAGTAAAATTCAGTTGCTGTACAGTTAACTAGCTTAACAGGGTTCGCCAACTGCGCCGACGGCAAGGCACGAGATTTGGCGATTTCACGGTGTAGAGGCAGTAGTGGTCGCTGGCAACTGAAGGCCTCGGACAAATCAATCATCACTTTCCAGATAGTAGGGTGTGCCATTATGCCAATTTCCAACGAAGTGAAAGAGTTGGTCGCACCACAACTGGGTGCTGTCCACGCTTTCCTTTAGTCACCACCACATCAAAACATATAAAACCCAGAAAAACCTGCCCTGACGCGTTTACGAAAGGATGCTAATTGGGTTGGTATCACGCTGGGCCCGGTCAATGGGCACACGCTGAGACGGCGCCCAGAGGGACTAATGATTCATGAGCACTTTTCCTTGCATAATCAAAAAAGGATTGAGGCGCATTTTTCACGCACTGGGAAGAAGATTAAATCAAATGAAGCTTGGCGCAGCAGGTGTCCGCCGTCAGCAGAGACAAATTGGGATGGGCTGCTGCCATTTCACCCTACGGATGGCCCATCCGACAGTTTTCAAAGTAGGTCGCCAATGTGATTTCGCCTCCGCACCCGCGTAAACTGAACTGCCGAAATAAGTGTGATAGCGGGCAAAGGCGGTCAACGCGACGGGGCCTGTTTACACGTACGCGCAATTTGTTCCTAACTGGGTGTCAAAAATTTCGGCGGCGACAATTTCACGCACTGGACAAAGTATCAAGTCGCAGCCTGGTAGTCTGATTTTGGCGAGCGCCAGCCCATGTCAGGCTCGAGACAAAGACTTGGGGTCGGATCGAATGCACGGGCCTATGAAAGATACTCGAAAAGGCGCAACGGAGCGTAAAAGAGCCTGGCCTATTGTCATTAGGGTCTGAAGCCGGGGGCTCGGCGAGACGTGAGAACCAAACACTCAGGCCACTATCATCTAAAACACCACCTTCACAAGTCGGAAATAGTTGGATTGCGTGGCAATGCGAGTTGGTGTTGAACCATGGGTAAGACTTAAGTGCTGGTGCAAGTCGTTTGTTACGGCGAATGCAAAACCCTTCCTGTCCATAGTTCTGATTTTAGACAGCATAGACCTCCGCAATCAATTTTTCTTTGGGGTTTATATTTTGAAGATGCTATTATGGGTTTATAAACAGCCGCAAATCCATTTAAACCTACTTTCCCAAATAATTTCACACAACATAATTTTATGTTTCTAGTTTGCATGACACTGCATCTAAAGATAATAACACGACATTTTCAACAAAATGGATTCATTCAAAACCAAACTTACAGTTCTTGAAGATGGGGTAGGTTGTTGAAGAGTTCCCCCTTTACTTCACCCTCAGTTAATTTGTTGTTACGAAATGTTCTACAGGCAAAAACAAAATGACAGTTACAATTACTATAAAGTTGATAATAAACCATACGATAGATTACACAAAAAGGAATCATACACATCTGTTTCCTAAATTTAATTGCCTGAACAAACCATTCCGGGAGATTATTATTTCCTGTATTGCTGTGGTTGGATTTTCTTAGCACATGTTAATCTCAATACACATGAGGAAAGTGGAAATAGATGCTATAAAAAACACTTACAAAATAGAAACCCAGCTGGGAATCGGATGTGGAATTTGCTTTAAGCTTCTGTTACTGCAGTTCACCAATTTTTTTGAGTAGACACAAGTACATTGGCTTGGGCAGTTGGGTGCTTGCTGAGCACAAGCAGTAAATATAATCCATGACGAGGAAAATAAAATGACCAAAAATATGTGAATAAAAAATGAGTTTCTTCTTGCTTTATTCTGGGATTTCCTTCTATCAAGTGGCAAGTCCAAAGGCCAAAACCATTTTATAGCAAAATGCATTGACTTCATTTTGTCCACATTGTTGTTTTCCAATGTCAAAGAACAATTCCAGGGTTGATCTGCAAACCAGTATAATGTCCAGATTGCAAACAAGTGCAAACACTGATTTTACAGTTTACTCAAAGCCAGGCCTAGTTATCCTTTCCATTCTAACAGAAACCAATGATTTAATTAATAAATAACATGTAGGTGTAGTATTGATGTAAGGAATCATACAAATAGGTAATACCATTTTAGATGATTATGTGTAAGTTCTGTCAGTCATTACCTTTAACTCCAATAGATTATGATTACTATATTAAGCTTAAAAATTTTATATGCTACAATTTCAACAATATTGTTTTTGCTTTTTTGCCTTCAAATTATTACCACAATGAACTCCCCAAAAAACATAGATTTGCAGAATATATAATGTATGTTTACCAAAACTTGTTAAACTTCCTCAGTGTTCTCAAAAAAATAAAGATAATGGCCTTTTCCTTTAACTCTTCATCTGGTACTTTTCACCGCTTTTAACATTTAACAGTAGAAATAATAAGTTTGCTTAAAACATTTAAGAAATTTGCTAAATCCCAACTTTCAATCTGCGCATTTAAATAGATACCATATCGTGTCAAAAACTATTAAACTAAAGCTTTCTGTGTCTTTAACATTGGAAGCTCAGTAGCCAAATGGCTGAAGCTCTAGGTCTTTTGTAGAGCATCTCCTTTACCACACTTTCGGCAAATGCGACAGAGTTCGCCACCAGCATTCAGTTGTTTTTCGCAACACATAATCGCTGGGCATTGGGAAGTCACGTGACAAGCGGCTGATCGAGATGTCGATTGTTTTTATACGATGTCTATTGCCTTCGAACCCGAACCAAATTTGTAAAACCATACCCTGTAAAACTTTTTACAATTTTTTAAGAAACAGTTTTATATTCTCCATTGTGTGTGCCTATGCCTACAGCTGATAAATCTACGACTTTACAGTGCTGTGTGCTATTTATCGATGCCCAGTCACGAGAATTTTAGAATATACAAGTAAATAGTGCTTAAAGCCAGTTTAAAAAATAACATGCCATCATCAATTACTAAACCTCGTGCTACTCAACTGTTTCTTTTGACTTGACTGCTTTCATGTTTCTAGCACAATACTAAGATCTGGAACACCTTTACACATGGTTAACAAATGACGGTAATATTGCATCTCAATTTTTATCACAGCCAGAAAAATAGAGAATACTTGTAAGTCAACACTATTAGTCGCACAAACATTTGTCCTCAAATTTTAGCTTACTGTTCCAACGAAATGTCCATCGCGATTGGTAGATATTAAAATCTGATAATACGCCACAATTTTATCGCTTGGCGATATACGTTGATATGGGAAACTGCCTTGTACTTAAACTAGTTAGGTCAAATGTCATTTAAAATGCAATATCGGACATAAAATAAAAACGTTCCAGGTGCACAAAAAGCATTTCAAGAGGATTTTAGGTTTCTGTTGTTCCAATGTTTTAACATTAACGTCAGACTTGACTAGAAGAACAAACTAGCTGCACCTGCGTACAATGCTTGATACTAAATGAAATTGCAGATAAGGGCAGCTATTTGGATGACCAGTTGCACCGAATGCACCAAGTTAGTGACTCAAAGGTAGAGAAGAAGTACTTGATGTCGGTTAACAGACAAAAAGAATGGCACAAGGAAAAACAAACGTGAAATCAATCCAGGGCACGGAGTCTTTTGCTCGATACGAAAATTACACTCACGTTGTAAAAGATGACATGCTTGTCATTTGGAGGCAAACAAATCCATTTCGCATGCATATTTTTTTAAACACCAAAGCAAGTAACACGCTGGCTGAAGGAACGGTGAAACCATTTAATCGAGACCATTTTTCCACGATATTGTACAACCCTGTGTTTTTAACGTGTTTGTTTATGTCACTAGGCATTTACATTAGACTGGACACACCAAAACACCAAAAAAAACAATTTGGACCAAGTTTTACGAAGAATTGGGTTTCAGACGTCTTCGATTTTAAAAATCTAACTGCGTGCCGGACTAAAACGTAATAAGATCAAGAAGGTTTTTGCTCGGCTGTGTCATTTCCTCGGGAAAGAATCCGACTAGGGTGTCGAACAGCTGCATGAAAAAAGGAGTTCGTAAGTAAGGCACAGATAGGTGGTAAAACTACCGCTTCAATAAAAAAGGATCATTCTGAAGCATTAACTGACTAAAAGAGCGACCTTTGGCTTTAATAACTTGACCCAGATTAAGGGAAAGGTTGGGTAATTGCTGTGGCCTATAAAACCAAATAAGTTTTACAAAAAAACAAAACAACTCACCGACATGCGACCGACATGACTGGAGTCCGTGATTGACGAAATAAAATGAGATTTCGAAGACCTTGATGTTACAAACCCATCGTCGCTCTCACTGTCCGAATCCAGAGCACCACAGTCACCGAAAAGCGTGGCGGCAAGGTGTCGGAACTC